>JALBZB010000055.1:0-60252 GCA_038050625.1 Pythium sp. MPC-2022a
TTGGTGGATCAACACCTTATCATATATAGCAAGATATCATGTTTCTAAGGGATCAGATTAGCCAGGTTTATCTGTACACACAAGTATTCACATGAGGAACACCTTACAGCATCTCCAATGATTTTGAGGGATGGTACACCGAATGGTACAAGAGGGGAGTGAAGTACAAATTGTTCGTCAAAGTAAGTCGTTGATGACTTGCTCAAGCTTCTATAATGAGCACCACGATTGGATTGGAGCGGTACGTCGGCTGGTTTACCGTCGAGCAAGTGGGATAATTTAATGATAGCATTGCGCAATTAACAGTTTGGAGCGTTGTGCTGTGTACATTTGAGCATTCTTTGCGGTAGATTGAGGTATTGGGAGTATGACCTACGTGCGACCTTATATTTGTTATACTTCTGCCTCGGTTCGGTTCGGTACGCTACCACACACACATAATGAACAGAGCGAACCTGGGAGTGGTGGTTGCGTGTCATCAGGTCGGCCCATTTGGAGTCTTACAAGTGTGGTCATGAGGTGGGCTCCCGTGAAGCTACCCGAGTTAAGAGGACTTGATTCGATGTGTACTGTAGCTGTTTTCATTGCTTCACAAGTACCATAATAAATCGATTATCGAGCTTTTGACGATGAATATACCTCAGGGCAGCAAAATTGTCATGGACAGCAGGACAAGTTGAACCGCTGGTGGTAACGCTACCGATGTGAACGCTTCGCATTAGCAAATATAATCAAGTCATGTCGTGTGCCAACAACTTGTCGTACCAACAGGAGGCGAAAATTAATTTTCGCCTCCATTTTTCCGTCCAGATGCGTTCAGCAGTGAATAAGGTCACGCTTTGCATGCTTCATCCTTTGTCACGCTGCCGACTGCTCTGTCTCTTTTGACAATCGTAAGAGGCTCATGAAAGAAAGTGAGTGAGGTGATCGAAAGATCAATCCGTTCGTTCGTTCCCATGTTATTTCGGAGACGCATTCGGTCGGAGCAGCAGCAAATTTAAAAGCTTGAGTCGAAGGAGCCTTTGGGCATGATTCGGATCTGTACGTAACGTTAGTTGGGAGCTCGAGATACATAGTGCGCTTTGCTTTCCTTGGCTCTAGTTGAATCTTAATTCATGAACACTTCTTCATGAACACTCCCTATGTTGCATTCACGCGTCCTCACTTTCCGACCATGTTGCATTAGGCGATCGATCCCTCCCGCTCCGACCAGCTCTTCATTCGTTCGTTTGCCGCCCGGATTGCCAATCTTCACTTTTCGTGGAAAGAAGCAGCGAAATTGGTGGGCCGAAACCCTTCCACTCCCATTATCGAAACCCCTCAATTCGCAACTATTTCTGTCTTGCTTGTGAATATTAGACTCTTGCGGGTAGTTGCGCGTTGAGGATTCTCGTACACGCGATCGAAAGCCAAAGTGGCGAGGGAAAGGTCATCTTTGTTTGCCTTCCTCGTTTCAGCGAATCACAACTTTCTCAATCGAAGTATCTAATATTATTGGCGGAAAATCTGGCTGACGCAACCCAGTGTCATTGCGCAGAAAAGAGCCGAGTCAGACTTTTCGTGCTTGCTGCTTTTGTATTGGCTGAGTGTTATGAAATGGCCCACCGGCCCGGCATCGGACGTAAAATGGAGCGCGGTGAGCGAAGAAGCGAGCGAGCGATTCGCTTTTCTACTCGGACAACGGCAAAGGCGAGGGCGTGAGTCAGTCCGTCCGCCTCAATAACAATACAAGACGCAGGTGCAACAAACAGACAGACAGACAGACAGACAGACAGACAGACAGACAGACAGACACAGCTGGCGCCAGCTAATCTCTCCATCCAGCATTACGATTGAGACCCGCGCGGCGCTGGACCGGAACCAGAACATCCTTTCACACATAGGACAGGTGACAGGTGCCCACAGCGAAAGTGATTCGACCATGGCGTGCATCGCGGCTGGGGCCGAGGGCCACGTCGCGGTCTCGGCTGTCCACGAAGATCACGACACCACCGAGGGCTACTTCGGCCGGCGCCGACTCGCCACAGACGGCAGCAACGCGAATGCGAACGCGACCATCGCCGTGATCCTGCTCGAGCCCGAGTTCGCCGGCGTGGAGACCGTGAAGCTCGTCGCGTCGCTGCTCTCGCTACTCGGGTGCGTGTTCATCATCTCGTCGTATTTCTTCTTCCCGCCGCTGCGCAAGCATCACTCGGTGTTCATCCTCTGGATTGCGCTCATGGGCATCTTCTTCCACGGCACGGTCATCGTGCAGCCGGCGGCCAACTACGCGACGTGCTGCATGACGGCGTCGGTGATCCAGCTCTCGCTGCTCTCCCAGGAGCTCTACCTCTTCGTGCTCGCGTTCAACTTTTACCTGACGACCAAGTACCCATTCCGGAGGACGCGCTGGTTCGGCTGGTTCTACCACCTCGGTGTGTGGATCCTCAGCGGCGTGACGGCGTACATGGCGAGCTCGTTCGGCAGCGGCAGCATCAGCTCGTACGGCTTCTGCTGGTACAACTTCAAGGGTGAGAACTCGGAGTCGCTGCTGCTGCGAACGTTTTTCATCCCGGTGTGCCTCGGCTACTGCGTCAGTCTCACGCTGTATATCCTCGCCACGAAGCGCGTACACCTGAGCGCTGGAGGTCCGCTCGATGGCGGCGCGCAGACGAACCTGGATGCCATGCGCAGCTTTCTGTTCGTGAGCTTTGCGTACTGGTGGCTGGTCTCCATTCCGTATGTGCTGCGGCATCGGCATGTGGTCGACATCAACTCGCCTCCCGAGAAGGCGCTGCGCTTTATCGGCCGCATCCTTCTGTCGTCGAAAGGGTTGCTGCATGCGATCACGTGGGCGAGAGCGACGCGGTTGGGCCACGCGTACAGACTCTGGAAACGGGGCAACTGGGACGACTACCTCAAGGTGTACGAAGCGACGTGGGTGCTGAGGCACGAAATCCTCTACTTTGCGACGCAGGGAATCCAGAAAAGCGCTGAGATGATCAGTTCAAATGGCGTGACCGAGGCAGAACAGGCAGAAGCGCAGGCCGAATCGATCTTCGCGTTCGCGCAGATGGCGGGAGTGTATCCATGGCAGCTGCGGCTCGGCGTGCTTGCTGAGCAGCCAAATGTGGTGTCGTTCGAGCTGAGCGGCTTGTCTAACGACCAGAGCGTGACGTTCCGGGACTTTGAGCCCGAGGCGTTCCGGGAGATCCGGAAGCTCTCGGGGATCTCGCAGGAGAGCTACATTCAGTCGTTCACGGGTCGCACCCATGAGCGCTTCAGCGAGGGCAAGAGCGGCTCATTCCTCTACTACACAGGTGACCAGTTATTTATTCTCAAGACGTGCACGCCTGGCGAGCAGCGGTACCTGCTCCAGATCCTGCCGCAGTACACAGACCACCTGAAGAAGAATCCGAACAGCTACCTGTGTCGCTACGTGGGTTGCCACGAGCTCGTGATGCAGCACCAGTCAGTGCACTTTATCGTGCTCACCAACATTCTCAACAACTCGACGGTGAACGTGGACGAGTTTTACGACTTGAAAGGCTCGTGGGACGGCAGGTACCAAGTGCTGGCGCGCGACGGCACCCAGCGCGTGTGCAAGTACTGCGGTCGGGACTTCATCGTGGGCATGTCGAAGGAAATCTGTGAGCAGAATCCGAACTACGGGCTCGGCCACACTGAGTTCATGGTCGGGAAAGACCTCAACTGGTCGTATCGGAAGCTCGGTCTGCCGCAGGACGTCGCGGATCGCCTCGGCAGCCAGCTGTATGCAGACAGCGAGTTCCTCCAGCGCATGAACTCGATGGACTACAGCCTCGTGATCGGACTGAGTCGACAAACGTTCTATCCGGCGGCATCAGCGTCGTCGTCGACTGCGAACACGCTCATGATGCGGTCGATGCGTCTCGACGGTAGTAGTAATTCGGCGCTGACGTCGGGGCACTCGGTGAATTTCGTAACTTCACACCTGCAGCACAGATCCGACAAAAGCAGCAGCGACGAAGCCTCGTTGACATCGTCCTACATTCAAGCCATGACGCCGCACAATGCTCGAGCGGTAAACGAGCTCTTGCCCACTGGTGCATGCGTCGTGAACATGGGGATCATCGACATCCTCACCCCGTGGTCTTTGAAGAAGAGCTTTGAGAACTGGGTGCGCGTCCGACTCCAGTGTCGAGACCCGACGGGCATTTCGTGTGTGCGGCCGGCTCAGTACGCAGATCGCTTCCGGCGCAACGTCATCGACACGGTGATCTTTGGCAACCCAGGCAGCTGCAACAGAGGTCGGGGCATCGAGCAGAGGGACAGAGAGTTTATTATGGTGGACTTCTCGGGTGCGATTACAATGCAAGCGTGATTGGGAGGTGATCGCGCGGTAACACTACAAGCTGGTGACGAACCGACGACGAATGAGCTCGGGGTTGCTACTGCAGACTGATGCAGTAGACGGTGAGGACACACGTCATGGTAGCGTTCTCCCACCGGATAGCGACGCTCCCTGTAGTGCAGACGAAGAAAGAGAGATGGTTCAGCATTGACATCTTGAGTCCGTAGTCAAGAGCTTCGCACAGTTCGACGCACCATCGCGTGCAGCGTCCCAGAAGCAGGCGGAGTTGGTGTGGAAGCCAGCATTGCGCTTTTGCAGGATCATGCAGTTCACTGTGTACAATAGCAGCAGCAAAACAACAACAACAACAACAACAACAGTAGCAAACAGATAGTCAGTGGGATGGATATAAATCCTACGCAATAATATTTAAATGAAGACAGAGAACGAGTGTAAATGATGAGAATGGTGCAGCGCACGAGCAAATCAAAGTACCAATGTATTTGAACCCGGCCGAGCCGTTCGCGACGTTCTTCAGGTTCTTCAAGCAGAGCGACGAGATGTCCGACGTCCACTGGTGCACATCCGCCGCATGGTACGAGTGGCCCGACAGGACATGCTCTGGGACCTGCGAAACAGCACACACAATACATGCAATATATACAATAAGAGGCATAGAGAGTATGCAAGAGCAGCTTTCAAGCGGTGACCCTGGGAAGGACGACGTACCTCTTGGGCGATCTTCTTCACTTCGTCTTGGATTTTGTGGAACTCGTACTGCCGCAACAGCGCAATAGAGAGTACGAAGGGTTAGCTATCGTTCATGATACTGTGTAGTCATACAGATAGACAGAGAGAGTGATCCTTGAGAGACGCGCCACGCACCGCCGCGCCTTGGTCCATGTTCGGAGCTTTCTTCGTGCGTTGTCGAATTTGTTTGGGAATTGAAAATTGGGAAATGCGGAAACCAGATCGACACGACAAGCCTCTTAAGTTCGTACCTTCACGTTAAGTGCGTTTCCTGGCGCTGTGGTTGCGAGAAGAAGAAACAGCACACAGCTCAACCTGATCCAGAAGTGCGAGTGATGGCGATGGGCGTGCGCAGCCAGATGCCCGTGGAGCTGCCCACGGGGATCCCGATCGCGTCCCCGGGCGGAAGCGGCTACGGGAGCCACATGGGGTACAACCACGGCATTCTCGGCGGCTCGAGGACGTCGCAATCGCAACAGCAGCAGCAACAGCAGCAACAACACCAACAGCAGAGAGATTTCTCGCACGAGCGCGCGGGCGGCCTGCGATTCGCGCAGCAACCCGACAAGGACGAGGAGGACGCGCCGCCTGCGGTGGACATCGTGCCGTGGCGGATGCGCGAGCGCATGAAGACCATGGACGTGGCGCTTGTGCTCTGTCTGAACATCGGCACGGATCCGCCCGACGTGGTCAAGGCTTCTCCATGCGCGCGCAAGGAGTGCTGGGTGGATCCGTTCTCCATGCCTGCGCAGAAGGCGCTCGAGACGATTGGCAAGACGCTGCAGTCACAGTATGAACGGTGGCAGGCGCGCGCGCGCTACAGACAGAGTCTGGATCCGACAGTCGAGGAGACCAAGCAGCTCTGCGTGTCCATGCGGCGCCACGCCAAGAACGACCGAGTGCTTTTCCACTACAACGGCCACGGCGTGCCTCCCCCGACGCCGAATGGAGAGATCTGGGTGTTCAACAAGAGCTACACGCAGTACATCCCGCTGCTGGTGTACGATCTGCAGTCCTGGGTGGGGACGCCGTCAATCTACGTGTTTGACTGCTCGGCGGCTGGAATTCTGCTGAGCCACTTCAACAACAACGCGCAGCCAGGCGTGGAGGCAGGGCCAGGAAGCTCGACAGGCGAAGCGATTGTGCTTGCAGCGTGCGCCGCGAACGAGATCCTGCCGATGAACCCCGAGCTGTGCGCTGACGTGTTCACGTCGTGCCTCACGACGCCGATCACCGTCGCGCTGCGCTGGTTCATCACGCAGAACGAACTCTCGATGTCGCACTTGGACGCGAGCTTCATCGACCGCATCCCTGGGAAGCTCACGGATCGCAAGACACCGCTGGGCGAGTTGAATTGGATTTTCACCGCGATCACCGACACAATAGCGTGGAACGTGCTCCCGAAAGAGCTCTTCCAGAAGCTCTTCCGCCAGGACCTGCTCGTCGCGTCGTTGTTCCGCAACTTTTTGCTTGCGGAGCGCATCATGAAGTCCGCCGGGTGCTCGCCGTGCTCGCTTCCAGCACTACCGTCCACGCACCACCACCCGCTCTGGCGCTCGTGGGATCTGGCGGCTGAGATCTGTCTCAACCAGCTCTACAAGATCTCAAACCCGCATCCGCAGGCAGAAGTGAGCATCCAGCCGTCACGTTTCTTCGCTGAGCAACTCACAGCGTTCGAGGTCTGGCTGCAGTTCGGCTCGTCGTCCAAGCCCCCGCCTCAGCAGCTACCGATGGTGCTCCAAGTGCTCCTCAGTCAGGTTCATCGTCTTCGCGCGCTGGTTCTGCTCAAGAAGTTCTTGGACCTTGGTCCCTGGGCAGTGAACTTGGCCCTCTCGGTTGGGATCTTCCCGTACGTGCTGAAGCTGCTCCAATCGCCTGCGGCGGAGCTGCGCCAGGTGCTCGTGTTCATCTGGACGAAGATCCTCGCGCTCGATCCAAGCTGCCAAGTGGACCTCGTGAAGGACGATGGCCACTCGTACTTCATCTCGCACCTCGCTGCAAGTCTGCAGAACCACGGCGCTGGTCACGTCCCGTACGGCCACGGCGGACACCACCACGGTCAACCGCCACCGAATGTGATCCCGTCGGATCAAAAGGTTATGTCGGCGTTCATTCTGTCCGTGATCTGCGATAACTGCGTCCAGGGCCAGAAAAGTTGCCTGTCGCAATATCTGCACAAGATCTGCAGCAACATGCTTGTAGACGCGAACGAAGACGTGCGCAAGTGGATATGTCTCTGTCTCGCGAAGCTCTGGGAGAACTTTGAAGACGGCAAGCGCGTGGCGATCGACGACCAAGTGCCGCGGATATTGAGTCTACGATTGGGCGACGAGCGGCCGGAGGTTCGCGCCGCCGCTGCGTTTTCCTTTGGTACGTTGCTCGGACTGCAGGTCGACGCGACGCTGATCGGCAAAATCGGCGACGAGCACCACATTGAAGACTACATCCACCGTCGTGCACACGACGACATTATGATCGCGACGGGGTTGCTGAGAGGGTGTCAAGATGCGTCACCGTTGGTCAGAAGGGAGAGCGTTCTCGCGCTGGCAAATGTCATTCTCCACACGTACCACCAGCCGCGTTTCGAGTCAGTGGCGAAGCATTTCAAGAACCGGTCGCTTAGCAAGCGAACGCAGCCTGCGACCCCATCGACCCCTGTTCCAGTTGTGAATGCGGAGTACGGCTCTGGTGGTGACAGGATGGACCTCCGTGACTCTTTTTCGGGCTTGGACTACCCTTCAGAGAGGCGACTATCGCTTGACGTGCAAGTGGACCCAGAGCTAGTCGAAGCAATCGGAGATGACGCCAAGTTTTACTGCCAGATCTGGCAGGCGCTGAAGGAGATCCAGTCGAGAGATCCGTTCCCGAAAGTGGTCAACGCTGCGAAGAGCATTGTCAGCCACGTGAATGCGAGCATCTTGGCAGCAGAGCAAGACGCGCTGAGGAAAAGCTCTACAAACAGTGCTTCAAGTGGTCCAAGTAGTGCTAATCAAAGACTGGACGCTGCTCCAAAGAGTGCTGGTTTGCCAGGTCAGATGCAAAGAGAGGGTTCTGTGCCTGACTTGCCTGTTATCGCTCAGATGCAGAGTAGAGGAAGTTTCGGTATTCATACTGATAGAGGGATGATGAGCGGTGGAGGTCTTCAGGAGCAGCTGGGTTTGCGCAGAAGCGGGGAGCTTGCGCCTGCAGCCAGCGGCGCTTTCAATTCGGGCATTCGTCCAACGCAGTCGGTGGGGAACTTCAGATTGTACCAAGAGGAGCATCGATCTTCGAACCCATCAGCAGCAGGACCGGGCAATCTGGGCTTAGGAGGCGGCAACCAGAATGGTGGCTCGATGTTTGGAAATTTGGGCCAAGCGAGACACTTTGGAAGCAATGGCGATTCGCTTGATGGGCAAGGTGGTGTCCAAAGACCAGGTGTTTCCGGGCGTCAAGTGGATTTGTCTGCGCTGCGTCCCACAAATGGCATGAGCGACCAATCTCTCGACTTTTACCACCCGGGATTCCAGTATAGCAGAGCCGCGAACTTCCCACCGAGATTGCGCTCAAAGTTGTACGAACGACACAAAGCGCAGTTCAACGAAGCGATCATGGAACCTGTGGATGAAGACGACGATCCGCTCAGCGAGAAGGGAGCGGAGAGACTGGAGAGGAGTCGCCGCTTCGACCGAATCCGCAAAAGTGCACTGAAAATCGCGCCAGGCTTTTCGATTCCTGACCCTACGCGGTCCCAGCAGCAGCCGCAGCAGCAGGGCCAGAGCGTTGGAAGCTATGGTTATAGTTCTGGCCGCTCCGTGTCCCCAACCTCGTACATGGCATCCGGCGGCATGCCTCCGTCCGGACTATATTCGAGCGGCTCGTACGGAGCTGCACCGCGACCGAGCAGTGACCGAGAAGAAGTCAAGAACTTCTCGCTCAACCTTCGCCAGCGCGCGGTGCTCAACTGCGACGCGGAGATGACGTCGCTGCTGCTCTTCCACCCATACGAGACCATGCTCATCGTGGCGGACGACAAAGATCAGATCTCGCTCTACAACTTTGAGCAGAGCGAGAAAAAAGTGATGAGCTTCGCGAACAAAAACCCAACGGGGTAAGTATGTCCATGTATAGCCGAGTATATGAAATTGGGTATGTTTATAACGTTGCTGACCTTTGATATGTGTTCACGCAGGTCGCGCTTGACGTCGCTGAGCTGGATCAACGAGTCGGAGGAAAGCTTACTGACCTGCGGATCGGACGACGGGGTCATTAAGATCTACCACGGGCTGCACACACCGCAGCCGTACATCCAGAGCAGTCCAAAGTTGTTGAGCTCGTTTGTCGCTGTACCAGATCTCATTCCTGGCACGCGTGGCTCGGGGCTTATCACGAACTGGCAGCAGAACGCTGGGATGCTGTTCACTGGTGGCAACTCGAGCTTTTTGCGCGGCTGGAACCTGCGACAGGAGCGATGCACTTTCAGTTTGCCAACGCAAACTGACTCGTGCATCACGAGCATGGCGAGTGACGAGACCACCGGTGGGATGCTGGTCGCTGGCTTCGGAGATGGATCGCTGCGGCTCTTTGATGCGCGAAGTCGCCCCGAGTACGCGGCGAAGATGACGATGAAAGAGCACACATCCTGGGTGGTGCAGACGCACGTGTACCCGGGCAAGCACGAGATGCTCTCGGGCTCCGTGTCGGGCGAGCTCAAGTTCTGGGATCTGCGGTACGCGAAAAACAGCGTCAAGTCCCTCGAGGCACACCGGTCGCCCATGACCGCGCTCGCCGTGCACGACTACGCGCCGATTTTCGCCAGGTGCGCAACTTGTATTTTCGTTTCTTTTGTTTTTGATGCCGACCTGGCTAATGTGTTCTTTGTATCATCTTGTTGTATGCAGTGGGTCGCACAACCAGTTCGTCAAGGTGTTCAAGAGTGACGGTGAGCAGCTGGCGCTCATCCGATACCACGAAGGCTTCCTCGGCGAGCGCATCGGCCCCGTGTCCTGCCTCGCATTCCACCCGCACCGCCTCTTCCTTGCAGCCGGCGCCACGGACTCGGTGGTTGCGATCTACGGAGGTGACAAGTAGAACTGGAGAAGGCAAGGAAACCGGTCAGAAGAATGGGTTTCTAGCTGCCAAGTGGGGTTTGTTTAGCGTCGCGTGCGCTCTTTTGAGAGTAACCATTCATACACAAGTTGTTGCAAAACGTGTTCATGGCATTAACAAAAACAAGTTCTTGGAAATTGGTGCAAATACACAGAGAATGAAGGAAAACCTAAGGCATTATCGATCAGATTTGGACTAACGCGTGCATACTCACTCATTCACTCCTCCAGCTTACTGGATCGGTAGGTTCGCCGCTGGGAAGCGATTGCGGTCGTGCTTGGCCAAATGGTCAACGTTCGGACCCACCGGGACAATGCCGAACGCGTTCAGGTGCGTGTGCGAGCCGTAATAGTGGAGCTTAATGTGCTGCATGTTGACCGTCTTGGTCACCTGCGGGATCTGGTAGATGTCGCGCACATACTGTCGGCATTCGGACACAAACGACACAGAAAATTAACAAGTGAACTGAGAGTGTTCAGTGCCATTACGCAACGCTGCCATAAAGCATCATCAACTCACGTTGCTCAGATTCGGGTAGTCCTTGATGAGCTTCTTGTTCGTCTTGAAGTGCACGACGTACACTTCATCAAAGCGAATGAGCGTCGCAAAGAGGCGCAAGTCCGCTTCCGTGAGGCGATCGCCCAGCAAAAATCTACATTTCCCGATAGAGAAAGAGATACACATTGCCGTTAACACCACACACCACTATTCCAATCATGTCAGTGACAACAACACAAAGCGCACCTTTGCTTGGAGAGGATGTCTTCGACGCGGTCGAGCCCGGCGAACAAGTTGGTCACGGCCTCGTCGTACGCCTCCTGCTTAGACGCGAAGCCGCACTTGTAGACGCCGTTGTTGATATCGTTGTAGACCCAGTCGTTGATCTCGTCGATTTTCTCGCGCAGGTCGCCTGGGTACAGGTCGAGCGTGGACGGCACGAGGTGGTTGAACGAGCTGTTGAATATGCGCACAATGTCCGCCGACTCATTCGACACGATCGTCTTCTTCACCTTGTCCCACAACACCGGCACCGTGTAGCGCGTGTTGCCCTCCGAGCAGAGCTCGTACAGGTCGCGCACGTAGTGCGCGTTGTTGACCGTGTCAGGGATCGCGTACTCCGACGAGTACGCGCTGAGGCCCGACGGGCCAGGCAGCGTCGGCGTCGTCGCGGGGTCCGCGAACGCCCAGCTCATGTGCAGGTCGTTCGGGTCGTCCGGACGCGTGCGCTGGAACACCGGGTGCACGATCGAGAGTCCGATGATGTCCTGCAGCCCCTTCAGCTTCATGGTCATGAGTGTGCGGTGTGCCCACGGACACGCATATGAAATGTACAGGTGGTAGCGGCCCTTCTCTGTGGATCATCAGTTGCAAGAGAGTGTGAGCGCGTGCATTATGCTAGCAAACACATACAACAATACCAGCGACACACGTAGACAAATAAATGCGCACGCACCGGCAGGGAACTCGGCGTTTGGGTCCGTCTCGATCCAGTTGCGGAACTTGCTCGCGTCGCGCACGAACGTGCCTTTCTCGGAGGTGGCCCACGTGGTCTTGGACGTCATGGCTGCGGTTGCTGGAAGTTGGTTGCTTGGGCTGTTGCTGTTGTGGGGCTCTTGGGGCAAAAGCGCGAATGAGATGAGGAGGCAGTGGAGGAATAGTGCGGAAGGAAGAGCGCGAAGATGGAGAAGGTCCCAACTGAATCATCTCGCGCTTGAAGATCCAATTGGCTCACTCGGCCGTCATGTGGATGGGGCTTGCACATCGTGATTACGAAAGCCATCGCGTCACGCTTTTGTCTGAGATTCCATGATCGACAAGAATTTAATTAAAGTGATCCCTGAGCAATATGATAATGCATTTACGCAGGGTATGATATTGCATGGGATGAAAGTCTATTTGGCAGTTTACAAAAACGGACGTCACCAACATTTGCATTTCCCGCGTCACTCCGACCGCACGCGACAGGAGCTGACGCTGTTGCTCTCTGTCTGTCTAGATCGCTCGATGAGCCTCAGCGGCAGCACAAGCTCCAGCGGCGGCGCGGGTTCATCTTGGTGGCGACCGCCGGGGGCCATGGACGTCTCGGACGGACAGCTCTCGCGCGCGTCCTTCGCGTCCTCGAGCTCCTACGGTGTGAAGAAGCCACGCGCCGTCAAGTCCCGCCTGCGCGTCGCCATCGACGAGTACCTCGCGGCGCCGTCCAGCGACTCGCTTGCGAACCTGCACCAGCTCACGCGCAAGCCCACATCCGAGACCGTGTTCTTCTCCCGACACCTCCTGACACTCGCGCTGCGGTTGCTTGACACGTTCTCCGAACACCTGCTGAGCATCGCGCAGGCGGCAGAAGAGACCCAGTCGCAGGCGCCGTACACCGTTGAAGTGCACGAATTACTCGAGCTGGTGTACCTGCTCGTCAAGAACACAGCGATCGGGTACCCGTCCCATGCATTGGGCAAGTTGTTGCAGTGGCTCGTCGCCGGCATCGTCACGTCGGGACTGAGCGGGACATGCGAGAACGAGACCACGCTCAAGTTGCAGCTTCTCGTGGTCGCAGAGGTGCTCAAAATGAACTCTGGCGTGCGCATTTACGTCAAGGAGATGAAGAAAGTGAAGGAGTTCTACCGCGCGCTCACAATTCTGCTCAACAGCACGGAGGATGCGGAGCTGCTGGTGTTCAGTATGACGATCCTCGCGCGCCTGGTGCTGACCGAATCGCTCGGAGCCAAACTCTTTAGCCAGAAAAACGTCGACCAAGCATTTGAGCTGGTTTTCTCGATACTTGACGGCTCGTGGCAAGACAATACGCGCACATCGGGGAGGAGCAGTGCCGACTCGATCCTCAATGCGAAGACTCTGCTCCAGTGCGTCAGTGTGGACCTGCTCTACGAGCTAGCAGATCGCGCCGAGATCCTCGATGTTCTCGAGAAACATGCAAAGATGGAGCCCGTCGTGGAGAATTTCTTCATGATCATCAATCTGAACGGCGATGTGGAGCAGATCCAGGTGGGGATCTACTTCCTGTCTTCTATTATTACTTTGGGGCACCAGTTCCGGAAAATCATGGTCAATTTCCTGTCGGATGAAGACGTGCTCTACCGCGTACTGCAAGTGACGCTCCATCCTTCCAAGATGATTGGGATCCTCACCACACAGCTGATGCTCAAGGTCATCGGGGAGGATATGCGTCCGATTCGAAGTCTGTTCGACTCGCCGTCGCAGGCTCAGAAACTCAATCCCGTCATCGCGGGGATGTTTCGCTGCATCAACGAAGTATCGGGGCTTGCGCAGCAGACTGAGGACTTTGAAGAGCTCGGCGCATCGGAAGAATACCTCCACAGTGTGAGAGTGTGCCAGGTGCTATCTAAGCTCTGCGAGTTCCCTCCACTGCGCTCTGCGTGCGTGCAGACGATCAGTTTGAATCAGGTGAGTTATGGGGAGGACTCGGAGTTTGTGTTAACGAATACAAACACGGCTGGTTAACTCACAACTACTATGCTATGTCATCAATAGAGCGCCACGTTGATCCAGCTCGAGTCCACTCAACTTGGATCAAGTGAACCACAGAGCCTGCTGCGATTCCAGCCACGGCTTTCGCTTAATCTTGTGGTAACAAGCTCTACGCAGCGCTGTATTATGTGTATGAGTCTAAACAAGCCTATATCATTCTTCTATATTGTAGATTCTATTGTCTAAGCTGGTGAACGACCCAAACATGGCTGACAAGACGAAGCGCACTCTGAACCAGTTTCTTCAATCTCCGGAAGTGTCTCTCGTTCTCGGTGCTGGCGTATTCAACCGCAGTGACAAAGACTTGGTTGTCGAGACTCTGCTCTTGTTTCGCAATCTTCTTTCAGAGTCCAATAACAAGAGGTTCGTAGCGTTTGGGCTCGCCGAAGGGATCCTAAACTTTGGTCAGCGCATTGGTGAAGCGACAGAAACCCTTCAGTCTGCAATTGCATCGCTTGAAGCAAACGGCGAAGCCAACGTGAAGGTGATTGAAAAGCTGCAAACCGAGATCCAACAGACGATGCGCTTTCAAGATGAAGCGAAGGTAAAGCAGGATCAAGAGTTACAGAACATCAAGAGCAAATTTGTCGCCCAAGTACGCCAGAAAGACGAGCTGCTCATGAAAACGAGGGAAGTGTACGAAGCCAAGCTGCGAGAGCTCAACGCTCAATGCGAGACAATGGGACAGTTGATGAACAAGAAGATCACCAACTTGCAGTATCGCGACCAGCTTCTCCAGGAAAATCGAGCGAAGCAAGCGCTCTTGGAGGACGAAAACACGGAGCTAAGGCGTAAGGTGGAAGTGCTGGAGATCCGTATTGAAGAGATTGCGCACTCGCACTCGATTGCGGCGGAAGAAATGCGGATTCGAGAGCAAGAAACGAACGAGCTGCGCGAAGAAATGGCGTCCATCTCAAGCGATTATACTGCACAGAGAGAGGAGCTGGAGGTTGCGCACGAAAACATAAAGGTCAGTGAGGTGTTGACACACGTATTACAACTTGCTGTCGAGTGTCACTAACTATCGTGTCTTTACAATTAGAATCTTGAGCAAGAGCTGAACGACAAGACTGTTGCACACGAGAATACGTATAAAGAGCTCGTGCTGCTCTCGAAAGCGCACAAGGCGATACTTCAGGAGAAACAGGAACTGGCGAAGGAGGTTGAGGCCACGCATGACGAATTGACCAATTTGGAATCGCTGAACATTTCGATCCAGACGCGACTGCAAGAGAGAAAGGATCTAGCTGAGCAGCTCGAGCGGAAGGTATGGTGTGGTATCCAAACGGTCGTGGTTGTTACTTGTGACTCATGTTTTCTGGTACAATGTTCTACTTTAGATCACTCGTCTTGAAGATGCGTCATCCGTTGCGCAAAGCACGCTTGAAGATGAACGCGACAAGCGCCGTGCGATGGCTCGCGATCTTGAAGACCTGAGAAAGGCGCATCGGAAGCTCGAAAGCGACATTGCGATGTTTGAGATCCGCGCTGCGGAGCAGAGACTGCTGCTCGAGTCAAGGGACGACCATTTACGGAAGTGCGAAGAGGAGATCCGACACCTGGTACGCATTGCTCTTACTTGCAGTATGCTTATGGTTCAGGTTATTGTCAGACTTATGAACTGACACGTTTTGTGTTTATGACTCAATGGTCAAATTTGTGTAGAACAACGAAGTCGGCAAGCAAGTGAAGCTACAGGCGCTGATCCATCAACTCAGCTCCGGAGGCGACGCGCACTCGTTTGCAGCAAGTTCCTTCCTCGCCCGCGACAGTTGACAGCAAATAGAGGACAGGAAAACGGAGCGTAGGAATGTAGATGTAGAACTAGTATATATTAGTAAGATTCCTGACGACTTTCTACGCTACCACCGCTTCCTTCAATCCCGAGACGAGGTGAGCTGCTTGCTGCTGTTTGCTGCAGCTGAGGAGAAGACGGTCTCTAGTTTCTGCGACCACCTCCTCGGCCACCACGACCGCCACGGCCTCCTCGGCCACCACGACCACCTCCGCGGCCGCCACCACGGCCGCCAAACTGCTGGTTCTTGTTGGTGCGCGCCGCCTTGAAACGGTTGCTGCGCGCATCGTGGGCGTCGGTCCAGAAGTTCTTCTCGTCTTCGCCGTCCACGATCTTTGCCTGCTCGATCTTGAAGCCGTTGACCTCCACGCCACCGTTGGTGAAGAGACCCACAACTTCCTGGGCGAGGTCCGCAGACGTCACGCGCAAGTAGCCGCTCTTGTCTCCGATCTGGTACTTGATGAACGCCACGCCGTTGCCGTCGGCCGCCTTGTCGCCGAGCTTGTCGTTAACGGCATTCTTGATATCGTCACGCGAGATTTCCGCGTCCACGCCGTCAAACTCGACGATGAGGCCCTTCTCGTACTTAAGTTCCACCTGAAGCATCTCGTTTGGGTCCAACAGGTGAAAGTTCACCTTCTGTCCGCCGAGTTCCGCGTCCGTCAGCGCCGAGAGCTTCTCGAACAGCTCCGTAGCGGCTTCCGTGTTCTGGATCGTGAAGTTCGCGCGGTCCAAGCCTTCGTACTCAATGTATGGCGAGCGAGCGCTTGGGTCCATGACGGTAGCGAGAAGCTTCTTGATGTCGTCAAGGCGCACGCGGCTGCCGATGTTCGAGATGTGGATCGACTTGCCTTCGACCTCGCGCTTGCGCTTGTTGTCCTTCTTGTCGGCGTTGCGAGGGCGAGCAGCGATCGCTTCCTTGTCAGTCACGAGATCGAACGCGAGCGTGGTCTCGTCGATCGTGAGTGGCGAGTCGGTCAGAGCCTTCAGCACCTTCTCGGCGAAAGCCACCTGCGTGAAGATCAGGTACAGCGTCTTAGTCTCCGCCACGATCTTCACACGTGGACGCAGCGCGGCTTCATCCTGCCAGATAGGGAGCAGCTCGTCCAAGAACGTCGTCACTGGCTTCACTGGCACGTCCTTGGCCACGAGCATCGCCGTGTACGCCTTTTCGAATTCGGCCTGCTCGTCAGCAGAGAGCTTCTGGAGCGCGCTGAGCGACATGACGCTCGGCGTGTGGTTCAAGATGCTGATCTTGTCGGCGGCGGCCTCCACGCGCTTCAAGGTCTCGATGTCCTTGAGCTCGACGTGCACGACGCCAGAGAAGCGCTTGCGGTACGACTTGCGCTGGATGTATAGCGGCTCGGCGTCTACGGCGGCGAAACCCGCCTTGATCTCATCGATCGTTGGGTTGCTGCTACCGAGACCCGCGAGCACGAGCGTGTGCTCAGCGGCGTTGTCGGACTCTGGCAGAGGGTAACGGCGCTTGACGGCGTCCTTGGTCTCGTTGAGCTCGACGATCTCCGAGTCGGCGATCGCGGCCTGGAGCACGGACGCGTCCGTGGTGAGCTCCGCGAGCTTCTTGAATGTGAAGAGCACCTTGAACGGGATGAAGCCGCCATCCTGCTTCTTGGTCTCCGCCAGGAGGAACTTGTCGCGGCGGAAGTTGCTGTCGGAGAAGTAGAACTCCACCTGCTTCTTGATCTGCGCGTCCACGGAAGCCATGCTTGCTTACGGTCTGTCTGATGCTGCTTGCGGTCTGGGGTCTGAGGTCACGAGCTTCACACTGCGCGGCTTTGGCTGAAATGGCACTGGTGAGGACCAACCCACTACTGGATACGAGCAGGCATGTAATGACTGGAAGCGACGTTGGAATCACATTTTATTGGTTAAAAATGAGAGGAACACCTCGTTCTCGTATCTTTTCAACCAATGAGAAAGAATGATGTAAAAAGGAGCAGCGCAAATTGCCGATAAAGTACGAATTTACATTGTCTGCTATAAACAGAGCTTTCTGATAGTGCACATTACGAGGTTCAACCTCCAAGCAAAAAGTGTTGATGATGTAGTCTATGGATACTAAGGCAATGGTGGTGGGCGTGAATGAGGTACTGGAGTAATCTTACTCCTCGGAGGACGCTGTTATCATCTCCACGACCAAGAACATGATGGCGGCGTTCGGCACCACGCGCATCAGGTGCGCTGGCATGCCGCCGTAAAGACCGCGCGTGCCTTCTTCTTTGAAGATCGTGCGCAGTGACTGGATCATGCTTTGGTACCTAACGATGGCAAGAAGGCAGCAACAAACACATATAGCATTGGTCACTAGTCCATCAGCACCAGATTCACACAATCACCGAGTACGTACTTGAGCTCTTTCGATCCGAGAGGCGCGCGCTGGTCTCTCATTCGCGTGCGCACCACTTCGTGCGGGTACGTCAGCGCAGCAGCCACGAGTTTGCAACCTCCTGCAGCCAGAAAGTACTTGGCAGCGCTCGGCTCGTCGATGTATTGCTTGACCTCCTCGTATAATGCAAACTGGATCGCGCTCTCCGAGATGCCCCAGTAGGACGCCGACAGTCCTCTGAAAAACGCACGTGGACCTTCCTTGCGGTACATATCCATCGCGAGGTGGCGGATGCTGGAGAACTGCGCAGCAGGTCTTCCATTGTTGGACACTGCGCCAGACCCTCCATTTGCGAACCCAAGCGACAGGATGTTCTGACGCTTCGCGACCAGCTCCGTGTGCGCTGGCATCAGTTGCAGTCGCGTCTTGACCACCCAGATAGGGCACGTCAGTGTAGCAGAGATGGAACCTGCGCCAGCGGCAGCCAAAAAGTTAAACACTCGGCCTTCCATGTTGTGGTTCTTCAGCGCCTCCTTGAAGCTAGAGTACGCTCCAAAGTAAATGGCGCGCGCTGGAATGACGCCGATCAGCGTCGGCGTAATGCCTCGCCACAGCCCAAACACGGATTCTACAATGATACAAAGCATGTTAGCAAGCTGCATGAATCCATGTTCTACCGATTTGCCGGGAGCTTACCTGTATTTCTGATCGAGCGCATCACGCCAAACGTGGTGAGCGACTTGGCATTGCCCAGCGATACACTGCAACATTGAAAAAAGATAACGGATTGTTAGAGATGACACACGCAAATCAGATGCAATGCCAGACTATGACCGGTTCACTCACCCTGCGCCTTTGATTTGCAATCTCGTCTTGACGACTTCTAGAGGAGAGGTGATGATCGCAGCGGTCATGCCGCCGAGCGCGCCGCCGACAAAGTGGCGGTAGTTGAGCTTCGAGGAGGACGGAGAGCGCGCGCTCGTGGCGGCGGGCGTCTGTCCTGCCGCGGAGCCTGCAGCGGCGTCCTTGGCCTTGAGTGCGGCAACCGCAGGCGCTGCGGCCACGACGACGGCGGCGGCGGAGGAGCGCGCCATGGGCATCGCCTCGGCTGCTGCTGCTTTGGACGCCATCTTGGGGATTGGCTCGGGGCGAATGAATGCTTCCGTTCTGTTCCGTTGGCTCTTGTCTTTGCAGAATCATCTACCATCATTCTGAGCCACTCGCCCACCAACCAGAGCTTCTAGGACCTCTGATATCTGATACTCGGACGGATCGCTGAAGGATTTTCGAAGACTTTTTCTACTTAGAGGACCTTGTGAGAGTTGATATTCCATAGACAGGACGCGATTTTGTCAGTGTCGACCACACCAAGTGAGTTTGGGATGATCAGCTGTGGAGCGTCAACAGCGAGATCAACACCAGTACAGTCTAACACGCAAAGCATGCGACAGTTGGCATTTTTAAAGAGTATGCCACTGTACAGCTGCAATTGTCTGCCGAATCCGGTGTCCGGGTATGGGAGGTCTTGCATGGCGTTTGCTTCAACTTGGATGGACGACGCTTACTCTGTTTACCACATCGACGCAGACGACCTGAACAGATCTTTCAACGCCCTTAATACGGACGCGAGCGAGTGCTAGCTGACGTTGTCGAGAGTTGTGTTGGCACAGTCTGTAGTACGAGGCGGTCAGAGCTACCAGTCCAATTGAGCCAGCGAACACCAAGGTCTGGATTATTTTGTACAGTTCAGCTCAAAATCATTCGCTTGTTCTCAATAATATATGTGGCAATTGTCATCTCAATAGGCTGAGTGAGCTCAAGAGAGGGAGAACGCGTTTGGTCTCATTTCGTGCCTAACAAAGTCATCTGCCGCCACTCATGCTTGCGAGTGCATTTCAGCAATGCGACTCGCTCAGGCGCGGGTGATTACAAGGGATTCCTCAGCACCCTGCTCCAGGATGAATATTGTACAGACACGACCACGATTAGTGTCAAGAAGACGAGAAGACCAAACCAACCAAGGCTTGCATTTGCTGACAACTGGATCACTCTGCGACAGGTACTGGTGCTGATGCGGGATTGTACCCATCAAGTTGCAATCGTGAAGCGCACAGCCCAAAAGTCATCTCGCCAATGGCTTTCGCGGGGACGGGGGGATTTTTATTGACAAGAGCTCAGACACTGGGAAAGCGTTGTGGGCTAGAAAAGGGCACGCGCGTGGATCGCGCGTCGCGACTTTCAAAACTTATGGGAAATGGCTGGAGGAGATTGCACGCACGCTCGCAAAAGATCGGGTGTGTCCATCCTGACAGGAGGGGTGCCTTGTCTACTGCCACAACACGACCGGACGACAGAGTGAAGCGAGGCCACCCCGTCTGCTCACTCTTATCATGCATGTTGCTTTCTTTCAGGCGAACCGCGAGCCGCATGCTCTGCTACAAAGTCTCCTTTCACGACAAATGTGTTGCATGCGACTGGCACACTTGATATGAGCACCTGCATCACGCGAAACGCTCCAGGTGTGTACCAGCTCACTGCCTATTAATAGGTTAACCGAGAAAACAGTCGGGCCACCGAGACAGCTGCTTTCCAGCGACGACTGACTGACTGACTCTAGTCTCAAGTCGCACACACACGAACCAAAATGTGCGAACCTGAGCATGCCTTCAAATTCAACCAGTTGAGTTGCCAAACACCACAAGGAGGAGATTGACATCCCACCTCCGTCAGCATGTTTGTAGGGCGGAACAGTTCAAATCCATTGATCTCTACTCTCCTCCAGTCATTTTGTCACAATCGTCGCCGTAACAAGCTCGAAAGGGTCAAGAAAGTCGAGCAAAACAAGTCAGTCATGTCGCACTCGAAAAGTGGCATCCATCTTGCTTCAGGTTGAAAAGTGTGAAGCAGGAAGGGGACCCAAGAACAACGAACGAGCCGAAGTTGACGCTGAAGTAACATATTTCGCTACACAAACGGAGCGCTGACTGCGTCAGAGGTGGCAAGCAATGGGATCACCCATTCAGGTATCAGTCAATCTCGCCTTGCTTGTGCAAGCATGCATGGGAATTTGTTCAGTGCATGATTGCTGGATTCCTTCTTGTCCACGACAGGCTGAAGAATCCCGGGTTTGCAAAACAGGGTAGAAGAGGTTTGCAAAAGAGGGTGAAACATGCACGAAGAACCTAATTTTACGCGCAAAAACCTTGCATCTGAAGTAAAAAATGTGCAAAAAACCTGCTCATTCTCTAAAACCTCGATCAGAAAGTAGCACAATGAACAAATACAACTTTACAAGAAGTAACACGGACATGAAGTAACATGAGCGAAAAAAACACTCACCCAACCCACTGCGCTCGCTGCACTCATTCTGCGAGGAAGCGAAAGAAAGCGAGAACGAAGGGCGACGTCAGAAAGAGGTAAGACGCCACGCACAGCGCAGCGCCGAATGGCTGCTCTGTCCGCTCCCCCTGCTGTTTGTACATGCACACGTGCGCTGGCTAACACTCTGTCTTTTTCTCCCCATTGCTGCTGCAACGACCTGCGCTGCTGCTCATTGCGCTGCGCGTGCAGTCTCTTCTGGGTTCATCCACAGACACCCCCTCTCGCTTCACCCGCCTCGGTTTCCGCAAACTTGCAGTAAACAACATCACAAGGGGAACGCAAGCTGCTCTTCTTGCGCTTGCTATCAATCGGACTTGCGACTGCAAGCACAGCACACAAGCACAAGCTAAACAGCTCTTGTGCGCAAGTAAGTTCACAAGCTGTTAACGGTAGCGAAATGGTTTGTGTGCTAGGCAGCTAGTGACATATGGGCTGATACTAAACATTGCACGTCTGTTGCGCTGCTGCATTCGTCAGATCTATCTCCCCCCTTCACATAGCCGTCCACAATGACGAGTCCCGCAGCGAAGAAGACGCCACTGCCGCCGACGATGCCGGTGACGATCAAGAAGGAGAAGCAGCAAGATACCCTCTCATCCATGTTCTCCGGCAGCAGCGGTGGCGGCAACAGCATTCCGCGCAAAGACAGCATCGGTTGGGGCGCGGACGACTTCCTGGGCATGATCTCCCACACGCCACCAGCGTTCTCCCCTGGCAGTTTGACAATGCCCATGACAAAGCGCAACCGTAGCGGCAGTATCTCGAGTCGACTGTTGAGCGCGTCGGATCTCGAAGAGCGCGGTGTGATTGACAGGTATCAAAAAGGCGTGCTAAAGGTGAGTTTCGTAGCTTTTTCCAAGTACTTGAGATCTTCGTGGCGTTGATGAGCTGTCTCTCACGTTCTTTCAATCTTTATCTGCAGGATCTGATTATCAGTGGAGATGAAGCATTGCAGAAAGCGCTCGAAAAATTCGATGCCGGTGATTCCAGTACACTCGAAGCGATGCTTGACAGCGGCGCGTTAAATCGAAAGTCTTCCATTGATCTCCTGGATGATCTCGATCTCGGATTTCTGAATGTTGGGTCCCTCGGGGACACTCCAAAAGATGAGGTAAAGTTGCGTGAATTTTCGATCATATGTTTCACACTTGTGTGCATTGGTACTCGCGCAGTATTCACTAACTTGCATTTCTTGATGTGAACAGTTTTCATCGTCCACGAGAAGCCAGTCGCTAGACGAATGGGATGAGCTTGGTTTTGATTCTTCGTTTGGAGACTCGTCGCGCGACATCCTCGATGACGATTTCTACAGCGGATCTTTGGGCACGTCGCTGCCTAACTCATTGCCTTCCATGGGGCTTGGAATCACTCCACCTGCGACGTTCAGCTTTGCGGAAGACTTTCTGGAAAATCAAGTGAAATCAGAGTCCGGTATGAAGATCGAAGGCAAGTCGCCTTCTGGAGGTTCGGGTGCCGCATCTTCGCCGTCAGCGTCGGGTTCGTCAATGTCAACCTCTCGACCGATTGGTATCCCAGGCGCTTCGTCGTCTGCGTCCGGTGCAGCGCGTGCATTCGGTAGCAATATGGATGCCTCGAAAGACAAGTCGGGTCAGCAGAAGCAGAACTTTGTCGGCGCCTACTCTCCGGACTCGAGACGGAAGCGCATTGAGAAATTCTTAGACAAGCGACAAAAACGTGTGTGGCGTAAAGAGGTGAAGTACGATGTACGCAAGAATTTTGCAGACTCCCGATTGCGCGTGAAGGGTCGTTTTGTGAAGAAAGAGGACGAGCAGCTGCTGCGAGAGCTGCTGAGCTTTACGTAAAGCAGATGGAGAGAGAAGTTGGCGATTTCGTGAAATGTGGCGACGACACTGGCGGTGAAGGCGTCAAGTGATACAACAACCCAACACACATGCAGTCTTTGTACATTGTCTGGCAAACTATTTACCGAGTGGGGAACGAAGAAGAGAAAGCGGTCCGCAAGCGAACGAGATTGAAGGCGCGCAGTCAGCGAGCAGCAGCCCTAGGTCCAAGAGTATTTAGCAGCGCGCGAGGACTCGTGCTTGGACGACAAGAAGCCAGTAATCAAGTTGTTTTACTGAAGTATTAAATAGAGCACAAGGGGGAGATGTATATCGTACATATGCGTAGCGTAAGGAGTGAATCGCCAGCCTCTTGAGTTGAATTGAACGGATCCATGAGATGGCGAAGCATTGGGTCTTGGCATAATTCACTTCAACTTGAGAGTGATTATCCTATTGACAGATATGCGTCGGTTTCATTCTCGTTGCAGTAGCTGAAGCCAGTCAGTTGGACTGGTGAATGTGTGGGTCAGCACAGCAGGCTGCTGGTGACGGTTTTCGTGGACGAGAGTTTTCTACCGCGCGGTGACATAAGAACCGCCAGCTGGTGCGTTTCTGGTCATCACCGACACTTTTTCTTGTTAGGAGTCAGCCGAAAAGACAGTGGTGACCCGCATTCTGAAACGGCCAGTTGACACACCAAATCGAACTATGGGAGAGAAAAGTGAGGGAATGTGGCTCGTCATGTGCATTTGGGCTTGTGCTTCAAATGGGACTCTGCCGCCCTCCCACCCGCACAGAGCCATAGTCAGTTTCCTCCACGTTCTCACTGCGGAGCGCATTTTTCAAACTCAAGAAGGTATCACCAGATCATACAGCTCGCGCTCTTTGTCTCCGCGCTCGTCGCCACCGCCTCATTGGCGTCCCATGCGCTCGCTGAAGAGTGCGACCTCAAATCTGTCACGAGCGTGCTCAAGAAGATCGCGGCGCTCCCGCAAGTGGACGAGTGCAACAGCGCCTCTGGGTTCAGTGAATCCGCCGTCAGGTCTGCCGAACGCTGATCAGCTCAGTAAAATCTGTGCCGAGGCGAGCTGCGTCGAGAGTGTCAGCGTCATCGTGGCGCTTGACCTCCCGTCCTGCACGCTCGCGCTGCTCAACAACATCAACATCCGCGACATCGTGGCGCAGATCCAAAGCGGCTGCGAGACGCAGAGCGCTGCAGTGGATTCTGCGAACCAGGCGGAGAGCCTGATCTTGAGAGCTGTCGCCCCGAGCGTTGCCAGCAATCCTGCGGTCGAGAGCAGCAGAAGCGGTAAGAGCTGCGAGTAGAAGCAGATACCGTAGGCTGCTTGGAGTTAATGGTGTTGTTGTGGAAATTGAGTGACCGTTGTGATGATTCATCAATAAAACACTGTCGTATTAGGGAATTTGTGCAGGAGATTTGTAACGAGAGGATTAAATGCATGTTTGTTTGCGATTTTGCACAGTATGCATGCTTGTTGCGCCATGCGAGCGCTGGTTCGCAGCAAAGGACAACAGAGATTTGGTGGCGTGGCGCAATTAGTTGGCGTTGTAGTGGCGCATTTCAGAGTGACGTGTGGCCCAAACGAGTCAGAGAGGTGCCAAACGACTTTACACGGTGGACTTGAAGTTAACGTCCCTTCAAAAACTAGTAAACCTTTTTTAAACTATTACAGACTAGTATGATAGTACGTTTAGCCCCTTTATAAAAATATAAATCACTTTTAAAGAAATAGAGTCAGCCAAATCGCTGGTCTCGTTTGGATTGCCACTCTCGTTTTCCGCCACCTTCGTCAAGGTGGCGTCATACTGGTGTTGGTGTGGCGGATCTGCACTGTAGAAGCCGTACCCAACCATCTGGCTGAGCCAAATTGGCCCCAGTAACTTCACAGTACCACACGCGCCATAAAAATCGCTGGCAGACTGAGGTTGTTGTTGTCCGCCTTGCGTGTTAGTTGCTGCAGTGGTAATCAATGCAACTCTTGCTGACCTCTTGGCGTTGAGTGTGAAAGGATTGGCGGACCACAAGTGCGTACACCGTATGGTTGCAAATTGTAGATTGGAACATCCCCGCCTCCTTTACACTCGGCTCTTCCCCAAAAACAGAAAAGTAAGCCCCATACAACAACAAGTGCGCGTGTGGATCTGTAGGAGCAATCCAGCACAGAATGACAGTGACCCTAAGTGCGTTCCATCTGTTTCGCTTCTCTGTGTCAGCTTCTGACTGACTGAGTGAAAGAAGCCTGTGTGGCGCATGCACTCACTCTCCTCCTTCATTTCCGAATCTCCCCGCTTCCCCCACATAACAAGCGCTCGCAACGCCTTACTCCCAAACACAAAGAAAACTACAAGATGAACGCACTGCGAGTCGTCGTCGCCATCGGCGCAGTACTGCTCTCTTCGAGCTTCCAGCCAGCGGACGCCGCGTCCTGTGAGCTCATGAAGATCTTCGCGGCTGTCAAGCCGCTCGAGTCCAACACGAACGTTGCTGCGTGCATCGCCGCAACTGGTTACGAGATGTTACCACCGACGGGTCCGCCGACGGATGCGCAGCTCGCCAAGCTCTGCAGTGCCACTTCCTGCATCTCGGTCTTCAACACGCTGCAGAAGATGGACATCCCGGACTGCACCATCGACATTCTCGGCGGATTGAACGTCAAGCAAGTGTTCGATAGTGTCGCAACCAAGTGCGGCTCCGTTACCGGCAGCAGCTCGAACGCCACAAGCCCCACTCCGTCGTTAGCCTCGCCAACGGTAACAGTCGCGAAATCGACGACCCAGGCGTCCCAGCCTCTTGCTCCAGCCACGGCGGCTCCTGCTACTAAAGCCACCACCACAACAACGACCGCCCCGATAGCTCCAGCCGCTCAAGTTGCGACCACCGCTCCAGCAGTTCCAGCCACTGCAGGTTCCGGATCAGCCAAGGTGCCTGCCTCAACTGCAGAGCCGACGATCGAGCCGAAATTATGCGTGTAGAAAGAGAGCGAGAATGGATCTCTCTCTTCTCCGTTTTGTAAGTTGATGTTGATGTAGTGATTTAAGTTAACCTGATATGTGCTTTTGCGTTGTGAATGGAACGTGACGTTGATGTTGTCTGAACACTTTTAGTCTCATCTAACCAATTTCAGTACTTTAACCTCTAAACCGAAAACGATGTGCTGAGATGAATCGAATCTACTTGCTCACTTCACACATGTATCCAATTCCATGTTTCAACCCAATGGGTTGATTCACTTTCATTTCCTGCCCGAACTCAGGGACCATGAACGAAGTAATAAATTTCACGAGCTCGACTTTTTTTAAGTTCCTGTTGGTTGGCACACTCGTCGGGTCCCTGTGATGACAGAATGTTGCTATAACTTGGAGTTTGTGAAATATTTTGCTGTGCTCTTGCAACTATCACCCAAGACTATTTGGACTTGTTACTGGCTTGGAAAACCCTGGTTACACCAGTGGCAGTGGTGGTGATGAAGATGGCTCTGCTTGGTCGAAAAACCAGTGGGTTTCCCTTTGTTTCGCTTTTTGCGACAATCGAACAAAAACAAACTGGCGGGTTTCAGAGAACCGTGTTGTTGATGGGAGAAGGTGGGGGGAGGAATTGTGTGGAGTGGTGGTGATTGGCCCAAAGGGTTCCAAAATGAGCGTTTCAGGAATTTCTGTGCGCTCGTATCCTCAAACCACTCTGTTTTTGAGGATTTTCAACCAAATATCCTAAAATTAGCTGGCTTATGGAGTGATCAACAGATGAGTAACGAAACACTCTTCGATTGTAGCTTTGCCGCGAAAGCCCAGTCGTGGGAGAAAACAGCGAGGCGATGATCAAATAACTACAGATTTAATGTCAGAACCATCGAATTCCTCATTGTACTGATACGTATAATGAGTCTTGGTCGTATCTGCACTCAATCGGAGTGTGTTGGCAAAAAAACGCGAGAACGCTGTCCGTTTAATCTCCTCAGTCCATCATGGATGATGATGACAAGCAAACGGACGACACTTTGGAGGACAGAAAATCCCTAATTCAGAAACCCCTCAAATCAGCTATTTTAGGGGTTTTCTTTTCTCCCTTAAAATCGTGTCACGCAGAGTGGACTTGACTTCACTCATTTCAATTAAGGGCTCGGCCATTTGGAATTGGAACTTGCGAACGAAGCCACCGCCATCTCATCGGGCAGACCTCAGAAAAAAAGCCCCAGGAGCTCGCCCACCATGAACACGTTAACGCCTGCGAGCGGCGACTCGTCCGCGGACGAGCGGCCCCAGCTGCACCGCCGAGTGTCCGTCCGCGAGCTCTTGTCCCCAGTCCCCGCCGGTGCGTCCCCCAGAGAGACTCAGGACCCCAAGGTGGACGACGAAGAACCCCAGGCCCAGAACGACGTTCCTAGCAATACTTCCAATAGTAGCAACGACACCACTACGAGCGAGACTGCGGAACTGCGCCAGGAGATCGAGTGCCTCGAAGAAGTCATCGACAGGCTCGAGAACGAGAAGAACGCGCTCAAGATGCGACTGAACGAGATCGAGTACTTCCAGAAGTTCCAGGTGGGCCACTGCAAGCGCTGGCTGCAGGCAAACTTTGACTTCGACCGCAAGGACTCGCCCGACCTGCTCGCCGGCATTTTCGAAGACTACTTGATGCAGAACGACAGCCTTGAGCCGTTGCCGCACCAGATGATCGTTAAGAACTCGGCCAAGGGCCGTATGCGCAGAGAGAAGCTCGTACAGCAGCGCACATATCGCCGCGGCGTCAAGCGCGACACAAAACCAGGTAGGTACACGCCAATGGCAGAAGTATGGGATGGCGGAGTCATGGCTTCTTACTCACAATGTGTTGTCTTGGTGACTCTGTACATACAGCCACAGATGCGCCGCCACTAAAGAAGCCAGGCAACAAGATCGGAGACAGTACGACATCAGGTATGATGTGAGGAGTGTGTGTTTGCGTCACGCACCCACTATTTGTCTCTAACTCATGTGCTTTTGTTTCGTAGACAACACCACCAGTAATGGCACTCCAAGCACCAGCAGTAACAGCAACGTGAACAACAACCCATGGTCGATCTACAACGTATTCATCCCCGTGGACGAGATGGAGCGGCTGTTCGCGCTCAAGCCGTGGCAGTCCATACCACAGAGCTGGCCGAAAGTGACAACCGCATTCAAGACTAGCGCCGTGCAGGAGCTCCTCGCGACGCAGGAGGTGTTTCTCGTAGAGAACGCGTGGGCAATCTGGGAGCGCACCCACTGGTTCCCGATCAAGCAGCAGAACGGTCGCACGGATGCCGAGATCCGACGCCTCGCGCAGCTACACAACCGGCGGAAGAAGCGGCAGATGGTGCTCAAGAACGGGCTCGAGGAGATCTCGCGCAAGCTGCACAAGACGCCGGGGATCGACCGGGCGGTGCTCAGGCAAAGCGTCTTCAGCACCGAGGCGGTGGAGACGCTGCTCAAGCGGCCGCGGCTTTGGATCCCGCGGGAGGGCGAGGATCTTGTGGCGCAACTCGAGCAGCTCGACCGCGAGGATCCCGACCGACTAAAGTACGTGTGAACGAAAGTGGAAAATATTATACAAGTGCCCTTTTTTGCTAAATAGGAAAAATACAGTCGACGAGCGCATAGACCTTCACGGCTCTCTCTGAATCAGCGGTCATTAAATGCAGAACCGTCTTGTTTAAAGAGAGAGAGAAAGCGCCGCATAGCGATGGCTTCAGTTCGCTTGCAGAGCGGCATACCTCAAAGACGATGGAGATGAACCATGAAGAGAGAGAGAATCTCTCGCACAAGGCAACAAAATCAAAAGAGGCTTTGTATAAAAATGTAGAGGTATCGATCAGCACACTTAAATCAATAGAGGTTTATGATCTCCCTAGATTTATTTGCATTATTTTGTTGCTGTTGTGAACAAGGAGACGAATCTCGACTGGTATGTTCTTCGTGCGTGCTATTCACCGCAGTACAGAGTGCTTCACAGCAGCAAGGACTTTGCTTTGAGTAGTGTTTGCCACTGCAAACAGCGCCATCAGCAGCAACTTCACGGACAACTGGATTCAGTCAATGGCTGGCGTCTGTTTGCGGTAAATACTATCTCCATTTGACGCTATTTCGGACGGTTTATGCAATTACAAAGGTTTACAGGACGTTGGCACAGGTTTTTTGCCGCATTTTGGAAGGCGCGGTTTGAATTGCGAAACACAAACGCAAGTGGCGCGCGCGATGAGGAGGAGCATGGAGCAGCAGCAGCAGCAGCAGGTGGAGGAGCCGAGCGCGCTCATGCAGACGTACCTGCGGCGCTACGAGGCACTACAGCAGGAGCGGTTGCGCAGTCGTCGCCAGCGCGCGTCCGGGCAGTTCTTCTCGCCGTCTGCGAGCGCCACTGACTCGGACGTTGAGCAGCGGATGAGCGAAGGCTTCGAGCGCGCGGTCGGGATCTCCAGCAACCGCTACGACCGCTTGACGCTGCAACATACTGCAGGTGGCATCAGCGACGACCATCAGCATGAGAGTGTGCCGCAAGCACTGCAGCAGGAGCAGCAGTGGAGCTACGCAGAGTACGAGCACGAAAGGGAAGAAGACTATCAGCATCATGATGATGACGACACGTTCGATTTCGCGCCTGTGACGGACTCACTCGCGCATGATCAGCAGCATCAGGTGCAGCAGTACAACCCTTTTCAGGACACACTTGCTGAGCAGCAGGTGTCGACTCCGACAGACGCGCAAACGTATGGAGTGTCGGTGACGAGTGAAGAGTTTGTCGATGCAGGTCGGTTCCGAGGAGAAAGTGCAGGAAATTTTTGTGTGCTTGGTGGCGATATTGGAAAGACTGGCCCTTTACTTGGTACTTGTGTATCGCTTGTTCTTATCCGCATAGCGACGTATCTTGAGAAGAATCAGCTCGGCGGGGACGACAGCTTTGAAGAAGACGTGGACCATCAAGCGCAGTGGGAGCGGCAGGACGAAAGCACTCTCGAGAGTGAAGGCGGGCGGCCGAGCGATTTCTTTGAGAAGCGGTCGCGCAACATGGAGAGAGTGGAATTCGCTCTGGACAATGTATGACGCTGCTGCATTACACTGGAAAATGAAACCATCGTGTCAATCGATGTCTCCCATCTGACAGTGTGCTTGTGGCTATTACTTCATTTTTGTTACAGGAGACCGAGCACCGTGACAGTGTTGATGACCATCAACCAGAAGAAGAAGCAGGAGCTGACTATTCAGGCCGCACTCCGTACCGTGAGCCAATACGAGCGCAAAGTGATCTGCTTGACACAAGTCTGTCGTTCTCTGATTCGGTGAGAGGATTACTACTACACATGGCAAACGAGTGGTTACTTCTCGAAAGGTGTTGTCTAACCGATGTCGTTTTTGCCCAGAACACTGCGTTTTCTTCCGGGTACGATGTGCACTTCGACAATGCGCGCCAGGCGTTCACGCCCAACTCGCTCAAGCATCTTCAGGTCTGTTAAGCAGCGTTTGTTGAAAGCGGTGCATGTTAACGCGCAGCATAACGAACTCTGTTTATGTTGCTGATGTTAGGAAAAGAGTCGCAGACGAACACCGCCTCTTGGGGTTCACGAAGAAGAGCCACTGCTTGAAGTCGCGGTGCAGCATGAGAATGACGCTCGGAATGGCACAGAAAGACCCTCGAACCATAGATTAATGGTCCCCACAATCGACGAATCCCAGGAAGAGCTCCCCGAGTCAATCCAGGCGATGCAAAGAGGTCCAGGTATCATTGTTGAGGCGCTGAATGAGATTGACGCTCTCATTTCCAACCCAGCGCCACACAGACTGGGGGTAGAGAACGGTCCTCGAGGCACTACGTCTGTGCACGACCTTGTGCGCGAATACGATCTGTCACTGGAAACGGGACTACCTCTCTCACGGACAACAGACAGCTGGGGCGATGATCCGGAAGAAGACTTACCTCTACGTGAAGAGAACGTGGAATCTCCTCCACGAAGCAGGGAGAGCCGTCCAAGCGCAACCAACGAATCGTACATGCATCGTCGTGGAGAACATCCGTCCGAGCTGAATACAATTCGTGAATCCTCGCGATTCAGTTCGATTTCGTCAATGGAGAATACAAATCAGCTGTACAGGATCAATGAAGAGTGTGATACAAGTATATCGAGCGCTCGCACTGGAGAAACATTGCCATCAAGCAGAGCGCATCATCCAGTGGAAGCATCGGAAGACACAGAGCGCGCAAGATTTACGCCAAGGCAATCTTTGGAGAGAGGATCACCGGCCATAAGAGGAAACAACAGCCCACTGGCTCGCCGAAACGGCTCAATGCAATCAAGTGACCTCATGGGCAACTATTATGAAGGAAATGCTACGCCTAGAAAGATGCATGGAGACACCCATTTCTCAGATGGCGGTATCCGCAAAGTCGACAACAATACTCGAACATCCTACGAGTCGAGAGGGAAAGCTGGAGCGGCCTCGCCAACGAAGTCACACCAAGAAGAACCGTGGAGTAATGGACACTCTCAGAGGGACCCAGCTTTTGTGCCTCCGAAAGATTTGAAGGAGATCAGACCACAAGACAAGATTCGCACTGACTCGTCCCGCCAGCTGTTCAACAACGACACGGAGGTTGCAGGTAGTTTGCGGAATCGAGATGGAGACTCCCAGCGTATTCTCCCACGCAAATCGGTATGCGCTTTCTCTGATCGCTTACTTTGAGTTCTTCCAGAATAGTTGCTTATGAAAGCCTATTTTGTGTTTTCAGGCAAAAGAAGAGAACATCGAAGGGCTCGCGATCAACCCGATTCAGGTAAACCCGAGTGTGAAGCCTGTTTATTGCCATTCGCTAAGCTCACATGGACATTTGTATTGTAGTTGTCGCGCCGATGCCGAAGACTGCTTTGCACTGTCGGGGAGACCATGACAGAGCGAATCGTGTTTTCAAACGGAAGTGACTTGGTTGGCAGAATCTGTGTGTCACTGCTGCCGCTCAGCACGGGCTGCCAGCAGTTTTCGGTCTCACCTGCAGTTTTGGAACTTGCACCGAGAGCTTCTAGCTCGTTTCATGTCACATTCAAGGCTCGTACTGCGGGAGTTGCGGCAGGCATTTTCCAGTTTCGAGGTGTGGGTGTCCAGTCTTTGTTCTCACCGTACGAAGTGCTGATCGAAGCAAGTGTGCGCAGAAACCTGGAACTGGAAGAATACGACGTCTCCGGGAAGTTGGCACGCATCGGCAACAATCAGACAGACAGACAAGTGGAGGAGCTGAGACGAAGCAAGTGCATCAATGACGTGGAAATCGGACCAACATTTGTCAAGTTCAAGCATTTCAAAACCAAGGGCGGGGTGAAATCGATTAGTCCATCGACCCTGAAGATTACGAACAACACAGAGGAGACGCAGGCGTTCAAGATCAACTGTTCGCATGAGAACCTGAAGATCACTCCTGAGAACGGATTCATTCCCCCAGCATCCGAGGCTGTTGTGACTTTGATGCCGATGTCGAGACCGTTGGATCAGCATCGAAATGGAGAGAGTCTCATGTCGACGTGGAGTGTGTCGATTCCAGAAAACTGGACCGGCTCGTTCACAGTGACGGTCGGGAAGAAAGTGTCGAGAGAGGTCAGCTTCGTTTTCAGTCGCGAGGTGATGGAAGTTCTGCCTCCGTTCGATGCAATCGCTCGCTCTCGCCACCAGATTTCGTCCCAGACCGACTCGTTCTACTACACCAAGAAGAGAAACCGTAAGGGTTTGTACTTCCACGCCCGTGCTGTCGAATGCGGAAGTTGCAACGTTGGTGAGTCGCACCAGGTGCCGGTCTACATCTGCAACGGCTCGAGCTCGCCCATGACAGTGTTTCTGCAGGACCTGATGGACCCGTTCTCGTGCTACTACACGACCACCACGATTGAACCGCGGAAGTTCATTGAGGTACCAGTCACGTTCACCCCAAAAGTTGCCGGGAAGGTCTCGACGTCTTTGTTCGCATACTCAGTCACCGATAAAGCAGTGGTGACGCTAGTCGCTCGTGGTATTTAGATGAAGACCTCCATAATATCCGTGTTGATGATTGGCTGCGAAGATTTTTTATTACCAGAACCTCCCATTACGTTGCTCTTTTTACCTCTGTGCTGGCCACATGGAAGAGCAGCTACCATCAGAACGATGATAAATATCTACGGGGAACTGCCTTGCTTTGAAGGATCACGCTTCTCGTGGTTCGATAAAAAGTGCTCCACGTCAGCGAGAACGTCCTCAAAGAGCGCGACGTCTCTCGGGTACACTCGGATCCAGCCTGCACCCGAGTCGTGCGACATCTTCTCCACACGGTTCCAGTGCAAGTGGCGTTGCAGGTTGATCGATATCTCCTGCGCTCCTGCAACCACCTGCCACGAAGAAAACCCTGCTTGCTGGATACAGTTCGCAAAGTGATTGGTGAGGATGCTCTCGGTTTGCTCTGAGGAGGGGACTTCCACAACCAGGTGCATGAAGAAGTACCAACTTCCTCGAATAGCATGTTTGAGACCCATCTTGATGCACTCAAACTGCAGCATGAGGATAAGGCGCTCGTAGCGAGGATCCTCTTGGTCCCGCTCTTGCACGGGCCAACGCACTTGGACCTCCAGGGTCGCACCTTTCCCCATTCGTGATGTCAAAAGCTTCGTACGCTGCTGAGCCGACGGATAAAAGGCTTCCATCCCGACCTCAACTGCAGCTGCAGCTTTCAAGGATACTGCGAAAAACTGGTCACTACGTTTAGCTCCCAACGAGATCAGCTGCTCCAACGACGAAACCATCGGCTCTAGCGCTGGAGGTGCTAACAAGAAGTTTCCACCGTTGTGAATCGATACTGGTTCGATTCCGATGTCTGATGGATTAACTCGAGATAGTACCAGACGCCTGATGTTCGATGTTATCGTCTGCATTGATGCACAATACTCAAGTCAGTTTGTGAATGTATCGAGTGTCCGTCAAATCAGATCAACAAGGCTGTAAACGTACCTGCAATAGCGCGACGCACATTCCGTCGGGGCTGAAGAGCTGCTCGATATCAGAAAATGGGATCCTGCTCAGCGCATTTGCACTTTTCTTATTCTCTTCGACGATTCCAGCGGTCATCTCAGCGAAAGAACACTTCAGCAAGGTGTACAAGTTGACTCCTGACGCGTTTTCGTCAACTTTCTTGAAGCCAAATTCACCTTCAGACTCTTTCTCTTCTTCACAGGATTCTGGTGTCTTCCCGGCTGCTTGCAACTCGGTTTTTCCGCTCACAGTCAGCCAAGGAGACAACACTAAGCTGAGGATGCGGTGGGAAAGATCAAAGAATTCTGGGCGGATTTCAATCGAAAAGGGCTCTTCCAATTGCATGAGCTCCTCTTCTCGTTTGCCAGCAAACTCTTCTGCTCGTTGCATGCGCTTCATCTGCCACGCGGACAGTTCGCTAATCATGTAGAGCATGACCATGCCGAGCTACACGATACAGATTAACGCAACAAACTCACATCAGAAACAGGGGGAATATACGAGCACACAAAAGAAACCATTCTTTCTTACCTGGGATCTTCTTTTGATGCACGTCACAAACGTTGGACGCACCACTAACAGAGTCACGAAAGGACTCACACCATCCTCACGCTCGATAGTCGGTCGGATGTGGAGATCACCCGTTGAGCGGTTCGCTCGGTTATTTGGGAGCCATGAACTCCCGTCGATTCCATTTCCAAACAATGGGTGAACTGCATTCGGGTTCTGTGCGTTGTCGGTCGTTGCACTGAATTCGTTTCCATCGCTGAGAAAAGCAGACATTTCCTGCATGATGCGCTTATCGAGCAGCGAATTCTCCCCAGCAGGAGGATAATCGTTCTCAACAACGAGTTGCTGGATATTGTGAGAGAGCTGATGGAGAAATTTGCCAGCACTCTTTTGAGCTGCTTCCGAAAGCTGATCCACCTGATTCCACTCGCTCTCGTCAAATTGGGTGTTTCTCGCGCCAGCCTTCAACGTCGAAAAATTTAAAAGAAGCCCAGCAGAAAGATGGAGAATGCCACAGAGAGAACCAGAGGCGAGAACGAGGTGCTGGAGCGCCTGCAAAGCAAGCTCCCGAACCTCTGCGCACGGGGAGACGGAAGCTTCAAGCAGCCAGCTCTGGAGATTGCGAAGTAGGTCATCTGATGGCGTGTAGAGGTGCTCATACATCGACTCGTAGCACGCGATCGATTTGAGTCCATACGTGTTACCTGCGCAAGAAAACATGATGTGAACAGTTCAAGGGTAAGTACAAGCAAACAGGGCAACTGTTAACTCAATATGTAGGAAGCACGCACTGCTGCACTTCGTCGACAACAGCGAAATCTTGATGGAAGATATTGTGCGTCCCTGGTTCTTGAGAAAGCAGATGAATAACATACAGTGTTAATACACAATAAGACGATATTGAGCGGAGCTATGTGAACGTACCTTGGCAAAAGCAATTCGATTCTCGGCAGCGCCATCAACCACGATAGCTACTGTTTCATGCGAGCTGCCGTCGGTGGACACCCCAATGGAATACCGCGATGGAACATAATCAGGATGCCATGTCAGCGTGACTGCGGACAGTGTCACCCCTGCGTTGAATTGGACGCTCAGCCACTCATCTCTTGGTTTCTGAGGAGAAGGCGGCGCGGATCTCCAAAAAGAGGACCCTATCTCGAGAATCCTGAACCAATAGTATGCGTTAATATAGATCACTCATATTTTAACTTAATGGATGAGCACAGTTGCAAAACGCTCGTACCTGTGGACTCCATGCTCTTTGTCAAACTCCGAGCTTGAGAGAACCCTCGTGGGTATAACAATAACTTTGGACAACTGACGCGGTGGTGACCAGTCTGAAAACAACGCCAGCGGTTCCATCTTCCCAAACATCGTGAGCACCTGCATGAATCGGGAATGCAATCAGTGTCAGTTGCTATGACTCAATGCATTCAGGATGGCGAAAGGAACAGTGCGTTTACCTTTTGGAGTGGCTTGATTGCATTTGGCGAGTCAGAATCAAAAGTCTTGACAATTGACGTGAGCAAGCGAAGATAAATCTGAGCACCGAGCAAGTTAACAAATGGGATATGGGTCAGATCGCACCCCGACAACTCTTCCAAACGCAGGCAAACAGAATCACGTGCTTACCTGATGAAGATGGTTCTGTTGAGCTACCACTTCAACGTGTCGCTTGCGGTACTGAGGATCGCCTTGAATGCGCGTGACTACCGGACACTTCTCGATGCGATCATGGACAAACTTGAGCTCGCTCTTCGGCAGTTGAATCGCCACAGTTTTCACTGGCATCCCTTTCCGTGAACAACCGTCGACATGGGGCATGCTCAGCTGAAAGTTCGACACTTTCAAAGGCTTTCCGTTAAGAGTCATGAGTGGCTCTTCCGCTGAACGTCTGGTAAGAACCTCTCTGGCGCGAGGGAACACGACGCTCTGGCAAAAGTCGCACACCAGCGCTGTGTGCTCGATCTCTTCCGTGTGCGCAGGGAACGCTTCGTGCGCCTGCGCGATCTCGTCGAGCGTAGAGCTCCACATGAACACCATCGTTGTGCCCTTACATCTTCTACAACCGTCGCGAAAGGGACGAACATTGTTTGTCGCAGCTGTGCACTCGGGGCATTTCGCGTGCAGCCTCGATCGATTGCCGATATCGTTCTCTTTGCTCTCCGTAGACACCACTCGGTCTGTGTACAGTACGCCATGGACATCGCACCCCGGGAACTCTAAGTAGAGACAGTCGTCGCAAATGATCACCGCGAACATACGCATCTGGGATCTCCCGATGCCGCTCCCACCAAGTGTGCTGCTCCTTGTGATGACTGGGATCGTCGGCTGGGAAGTCGAGACGTTGGTGATCGTCGCTGTCATCGCGGCAGAGGTGGTCGTGGTCGTGTTGGAGGTCGTGACATTGCGTAGCGCAGTGCTGCTACTGCTAGTGCCGACGCTGCTGTTGGAGATGGTCATGCTGCTGCTGCTCGCTCGTGTCGCGGATCTAGCGCCGCCGCCGTTGGAGAAGGCGCGTCCTGCCTGGCGCGAGAGCTCTCGAGTGATGGGTCCGGTTCCAAGCGCGTCCTCGCCGCGCGTCATGCGTCGTCTGCGCACGCTCTCCCTCTCTCTATTCCCCTTAGTCTTACTCCTGCTTCTTGCGTCCTGCGGCGCGGCTGGTCGTGCGTGCGCCTGGTGGCTCCTCGTGCTGGTTGGCGTCCGCTTCGCTTCAGTCGTTTCCGCATTTGCCTTCTCGTTGAAGATCTTCTCGCACTCATTTTTGTAATTAAAATAATTAATCATATGTATATTTGGAAATAAGCATAACCTTACATCCTTCGTTTATTTATATCCTCTCAAATAGCATAAATAAAACATGTTTATGCGCTGTGTATTATATGCTGGAGGTTTTGGCGCCAGCCCACCAAACAAACATCATCGGCATTGGATCAGTTGCCCGCTTTTGGCCTAAAAAGCGCGAACGAAGCTGCTCGCACGCGCGCGTGTCAACGTCAACAGCCAAGAGCTCACTCACTCACTCAGCACCTTCGCCATGGATGACGCGTCATCCAACGGCAAGCGCAAGCGCGATGATCGCGACGATCGCAAGACCAACCAGCGCAAGGTGAAGGCACGCCAGGAGGAGATGGAGGACGAGTTCCGCGCCACGTACCTGCGCCTCACGGCGTTCTACAAGTACTTGGAGGTTGTGCACCTCAAGAGCCCGCTGCTGCTGCCGCGTACGCTCAAGTACCGCGTGGACGCGAAGAAGAAGTCGCTCGCCGCGGAGACGCGTGATCAGATCAAGAAGCAGCTGGTGAAGGCGGTGCACCGCGACAAAGACGACATTGCGCCGACCGGTGCCTCGCTCAAGGACTTCAAGCTTGGTATGACCGCCGAGACGCTCGACATGTTCAAGCGCGAGAACCAGCGCATTGGGCTGCTGATCTCGGTGTTCACGGCCAAGTGTCAAAAGTTTGCCGAGAACCAGTTTGAGCTGGTCGCGACCAGTTTGATTCCAGGTAATAAAGGAGGATCGCACTGGTATCGTTCAAAAGCAAAGCAATCGCTAACAAAATTGTGTGTTTCTCGCATTGTTCGAGCAGTGTTCTGTGCAAAGGAGGTGAACCTCGGCAGACAGTTCATCCGCTCGAATGTCGACGTGTACCTGCTGGTCTTCCAAGTGGTGGACATTGCAGAAGTCGGGAACGAGCTGGCGAAGAGCACGACCTTTTCCTTCTCAGCGCCTGCCACGCCGAAAAAGTACACGGGCAAAGACTTGCTGTCCCAGGACATCAGTGGACGCTCTCCTCTCTTTGCCAACATGCTGAGGGTCGACGTCAGTCGCTGGCGCAACGGAGTCAACAGTATCGATCTCCCTGCTGTGTCGTCGACTGTGAAAGGAGGTAAGAAATCCAACTGGTGCGCTGTATTCAGCAATATGAAGAGCTCTAACCCATCCAATCTCTTCCATTTTCTGTCTGTAGCCGTGCAACTGCAATTCCGAGTCTTGTGGAAACCGCCAGTGAAGGCGAAGCGAATCAAGAGCCTACACGAGATCGCGGTCGCGAAAATTGGCGTCAAGTCTGCCGAGAAGAAGGAAGAGCAGTTTGCCAAGATGGACGACGAGCCAACGTACTTTGTCGACGCTCCAAAGCGCAGTCACCTCATGAAATTGGCGCCGCAAAGCGAGAACTCTGGCGTACGTTGGTTGCTCTCAATCTGTGCAGATCTGTTTCTTTTGTGGTATACTAACAAAATGTGTTGCTTTGTAAAAATCTTCCAGGTGTGGTTCCACTTCCTGTATCATTCGATGCTGCGCCGAATGAGCGAGAAGCGGTCGGACTATTCGTGCTCGTGGTGTGATATGTACGCTGGGTCGCTGCGAGGGCTCGTTGCGCATTTAGTGTGCTCCCACAGTCGCTTGCGCTTCCAAGTCGCGGTGAGTTACATGCATGAAATATTGCGCTTAATGGACTGTTTGGATACTCATCGGGTGCGAACGTGTGGATATTTTTTTGTAGGTCGGGCACGACAACATGGCGCACATCTACGTGATGCCGAGTCTGACAAGCCGAGAAAGCGAGCTGAATGTGAATGTGAACCCGTCGCGCTGCGAGATTGACATTAACGATGACACGATGGACCGTATTGAGCACCACTTTAGCTACGTGTCGCCGAAGAAACGCTCGCAGAGCGCGAAGACCCCGGAGGAGAACACGATCGAAGAGCGCATGCACGAGTTTGACGAGCTCGAGGAGCTATCGAAAGAGCAGCCACAGGAGTTTTATGCGCCGCTGCTGCAGCGCCAGTACTTCCACTCCCGCACTGGCGCCGTCGTGCTGGATCACGAGAAGGGCTACGACAGTGACGACGATGTGGACGAAGAGTGGATCATCAAGCAGAGTGAGAAGCTGCTGGACGAGTTTGAAGACGTCGCGTTGGAAGAGAAGGAGTTTATGAAGAAGTGGAACCGTCATGTGAAAGAGAACAGGTGCAATTTTAGCGCACACTGGTGGTTGGTTGCAACCATTTGTTGCTGCAAACAGAGGCTAATCTGTGTGTTCTGTTGTGCGAACAGGATCCTGGCTGATTTCATGGTGGCGTCGTCTTGCCGTCTTTTTGCCAAGCTCCATGGAAAATGGTACGAATCGCCAATTGTGCTGGTCACTTTCTAGCTTCTGCCTCGAGCCTCATTTCTGTGCTGTTGCGCTTGCGTGTTGTCAGGATCATCGACCACGGTCTTCGCTACAACTTCCTCCTGCACTTGTTTAATTTATGGGACAACTCGCTGCTCAACTCTCGCGCGATCATCGACTGTATGCTGATTGTCGACCACATAGCGGTAAGAATGCTATTCTTCCCAGTGCTGGTTGAACTGGAGTTGACAGTGATGTGACGTTTGCTATGCGCTGCGTGTGACTGCATTTTGATTGACAGGTTCTGGAGGAGACGAAGCCAAAGACAAGCACGGCCAATGGGGATACCAAACCGCAGCAGCCTAATCTCACCACCCAGTAACTAAATCAAAAACAGAAGACACCCATCCATCCATGCATGCATACGCGTCTGCTTTCACATCCACTTGGGAGGAGTGAATAGCTGGTGGCTGGTGTTAATATATAAACTGAACGAACGAATGGAACCTTTTCTCTTCTTCTTCCTTTCTATCAAAAATCGGCGCTGTCTTCTCCATTTTCAATGGGTCCCCGCTTTTTTGGCTCCGTCGTCTTTGGTCGAGTGGCTGTGCTTGCAGTTGCGGTGGTGTTGGTGCTGGTTCATCTTCCGCTTCTTCTGCTCTTCGTCGTCGGACGAGTCCTCTCCACTCTCGCTTGAGCTCTCTCCAAAGTCGCGCTTCTTGTGGAAGATGCAGCACTCTAAAAGGCAGCAATCACAGCACCAGTCAGCGCTCTCATAACAGCAACAAAGCATTACAATAGCCACGCGTCACTGTCTTTTCCTTACTGTTGGACTTCTTGCGACCCATGTGCTCGTTGTCCACCGCGCTCTCGTCAAATGTGACGCGTGCACGCGGCTGCAGCTGAACACGGTACACTGGTGCCTCCGTCGCCTCTGTGGCTGGGGTCGCCACGACTGTCGTAGAGCCCACGGCCGCCTGAGGTTGCTGCATACGCTCGCTTCCGCTCATCGACTCGCAGTTTCTTGATGGCTTCCTTTGTGAGCGCAAAAAGTCAAAAAGACATGCTTTTGAATCCTTGTTAAAAACGAATTGCTCGGTTTTAACAAGTCCACATATTTTCGCAGTTTTTTTATAAATCTGTTCAAATAGACAATAACTTATTTGTTTCCAATGATACGCCATTTTGACGCTTGGCACTAACCTCGACGACGGCACATACGCTCAATCAAATTCGCAAATGCTGATGTCTATCGGGAGTGAGTGACGTTCGCCATCGAGTTTGACACTTAGGGTCTCATTGAGTGTGTTGCTAGTGAAGGCTGTGCAGATGGGATATACCAATGCTTATGGTAGATGGAATACGCTTGGAATTGTGTCTCTGCTGCAAGCTACAGAGTTTTGTAGCAGACAGGAGGGCGGTACGTGCTGGGCTTCCACATACGCTCTTCGTCCACGTCTTGCTGCTCTCGTGTCGCATTAAAGTTCATCAGCAGACTCTCAGTTGCCGCCAGCAGCGGCGTGGGCTCAACCTCAAAATTATTGTCTTGGTTGTAGCCGCCGTGGCATTTGCTCACAAGCGCTCGCTTTCGTAACTTCAACGAGAGCAGTCCATTCGCGATGGCTACATTTTCACCAAACAACAGAACAAAAGAATCAACAGGAACCTCTGGTTAGCTATCACTTCAAAGTGCATTAGGCTTGGTTTTCAAGATCGCATTGTACCTGCAGCTCCGACGCAGATCAGCGGCGTGTTCGCTGCGGACGTGAAGAGGAACTCGTGGAAGAAGATCGCGCCTTGCAATTCTCCAAGCTGCACTCACTCGCACCACAAAATTCAAACATCACACCATCAGCCTCTTTTTCGTTTGCAACAGGCCACATCAAGTTGGTTTTGGGTAGAAAGTTCCTTCCCCTTACCAGCACCCAGGCGACGAGGTACGTGTTGAGTACAGTGGAGCTGCTGGCGTGTGTCGCGGAGAGCGAGTCGTCGCCATCTTGGAACGCGCTTCGCCGCCACCAGATCTGGAACGCAAGCATCACGCCCCACGCGAAGAGTAGCAGCACAATCCAGGATAGCGTGCGGAATGGAGCGTCGCCTTCAAAATCATCACTGGCACCACCACCACCGCCACACACGAGCTCTGCGACACACTGTATCATCACACGAGTGCGTGAGTGAGCATACAGTAAATTAGCCGCTGATCAAATAGGGTTGTACCTTTTCAAAGACGAGTCCGCAGGACCCTGCGACACCTGCGAGGACAGCGAACGCGTGCCGCGGGGTTTCGGGGCTCCATTGCTCGCGGCTGCCGTGGTTGTTGGTGTCCGCGATCCACGAGAGCATGCCCAGCATCACCAGCAGCGACAGCAGCAGGTGAATCACCACAGTGGTGCTGCTGAAGCGGAGCTGTAGCGCTGCTACACTTTGGCGAATTGCTGGCTCAGTGTTTTGCGTTAGCAGGATGAAGCCCAGCACGAGGCTCGTGGACGCAACGCCATTCGCCACTTGGTGCTTTCTGCTCCTGCACTGTCCGGGTGAGTACTCTGTTAGTTTGACTGACTATAACTGGTAGCCTTGCACCCATTGAGCAACAGTTTGGTAGTCTCGTACATTGTGCAGGTCGAGCGCTCGAAGCATCGCTCGTATGCCACCGCTTACAGTCACCCCTAGTGACAGCGGCACGGAACTGGTTCAGAGTACATGAACACAATGTTAGCGCTTCCTAATATTTGACACCTTAGAATGAAGGATCATGCCGCCGACCTGAGAGCGACGAAGTCGCCTATGAACGCCACGGAAGTGAGTGCAGCTCCAAGAGCGCCGAGGCTCTTGACTCCGTCGGCGTCATGAGCGTGTGCGAGACCGCTGGCGACGTGCGCCAAAGCGGCCATGAGAGCCTGCCATTCCAATTCAGGGCACAAAAAGAACAGACAGATCCAGTGACAGAGAGACAAACACAAGATTTCAACCATTAAATACAGAGAGCCTTTCACGTGTACTGTATTCCCCCGATCAATCACAATACCACCCAACACATGCGCTCTCTCCTACCATAAGCAACAGACCCTGAGCCTCCGACAGCGGCGCCGCATCCGCACCAGCTCCCATCGCTCCGCAGGCAAAACTATAAACTCACTCATAAAATCAAAAACAGGCGGGAGATCCAGCCAGGAGGAGCACGAAAGGTCGCACTCGCACTTAGTCGAGACTTGGACCACACCAAATCTACTTCTCCATGTACGTCGTGCACTGCGTGGCGAAGGACCAGTCGCGGTTGCGGCGGTCGCCGCAGGACGCGTAGAGTTCGCAGAGGTGTGTGGACGTGCTGTGGCACGCGAGTGGGTTCGTGCGACGGCATTCGATCTCCTGCACCATGCCGCTGAGCTCGTCGATCTGCGGCACGACGTCGCCGCGAGGCTTGATCGTCAGCACGTAGTCGCGGATGTCCTGGTCGCTGATGTTGAAGCGACCGCGCGTGTAGAGCAGGCCTGGGCCCGAGAACGATACAGCAGGAGTCTTGGTCACAGCACCGATCATACCAGCCATCGCACCGCCGAGACTGTGGCCTGTGAGCACCAGGTTGTCGCCCACGCGCTGCTTCAACGCGATTACGTGATCTAGGAGCTCCGTGTACACTGGCGGAGGCATCACGGACGAGAAGAAGTTGAGTGAGAGCATCTCTACCACGAACGCGTTCGGCAGCTGCTTGAGGAACGGGATGAAGATGTTCGCCGCCTGCATGATGCTCACGCCGAACCAGAAGTGCAGGTCCTCGAGCGCATCCGTGGCCGTCGCAGTGCCGCGCACCGCCACGACCGTCATGTTGATCTTTGGGAAGAAGAGCTCAACCCAGACCTGGTGCTCCACGAGCTCGTCGTTGCGCTTCACGTACTGCCAGTCGCCGAGCTCAGTGCCTTCGAAGCGCTCCTTGAACGACTGGAACTGCACCGACGTGTTGTAGCCGTAGACCGAGTCCGCGATGAGCGCAAAGTCCACAATGTCGAGACCCGACATGTCGAGCGAGCACACCGGGTACTGCGCGATCTTGCCCCAGGTCTCCGAGACGTTGCCGAGCACGTTCGTCTGGACCGTGGTGTTAGTGGTTGGCGGGTACACCTTGAAGTCGCCACCATACACGAACGTGCCAACAGCCCAGGTGGACGAGAAGAACACGAATGACAGCACCACGAAGCATGTGATGAACGAGCGGAACGCCGAGCCGAAGATCTGTGGGAAGCGGCCCTGGATCGTGTAGCCGAGCAGGATGAGCGTGAAGCCCATGATGGTCCAGCCCAAGTAGAACGCCGAGAACGAGATGATCGCGCTGAAGAACACGAGCGGACAGAGGATCCAGAGGCGCCGGTTGTACGAGAATTTGTTCCACGGGTTCCAGTCCTTCACTTCCTTGGTCAGGTCCTCGATCTTCTTCTTGCCCTCGATGGCTTCCGTGGTCTCGTCCGCGTCCGCACGGGCCTCGACAGCAGCCTCCGCGTACGTTGCGGCGGTCACAGGTCGCAGCGGCGTCTGCTCCTCCTCGGCAATGTTGGTGCGACTGCAACTGTTGTAGACGTAGCGGAAGAATGTGTAGAAGATCGAGCGGAAGTACTCGTAGCCGCGGTAGCCGATGTCCACGAGCCAGAGGTTCTCCGACTTTTTCTCGTTCTCCATTTCCGTGAGCGCGCGCTTCATCTCGCGGTGCTGGCGGCGGTAGTTGCTCACGAACTCGCGCATCTTCTGGTTGCGAGAGCTCCAGAAGTGGCAGATCATCCACAGCGCCAGGTACCCAGCGAGCGAGTAGAAACCTGCCTGGATGTAGTCGAGGAAAGCTGCAACTGGCGAGAGCGACGCCAACAAGGACGTGACGAAGCTCCAGAACGTGACGATCTCGAATAGGAGCGGGCAGATGATGTCGACGATCACCAGCGTGGAGAAATCAAGCGGAGGGCCATCGAAGCGCGTCTTGTTGAAAATCACGGTCGTGTTTGCAGCCGCCATGGCTTTCTTCCAGCGGTGCGCAGCAGTGCCATGAGGGTCGATGGTTGGCGACTGAGCCACCTCAAGCTCCTGGCTCTGCTGAAACGCAAGCTCCAGCTCCTCGCGCTTCTTGTCTTCGGCCTCCTTGTCCTTGTCGTCGAAAGGGTCGTTGTTGGAGAAGAGTCCGAAGAAGCGGCGCGGAAGACTCGCGACCGAAGTCACCACTTGCTGCCATGCAGCTTTGTCCTCGTCGTCTCCGCGGTACTGGGTTGAGAGCTCCAGATGCAAACGGTCGTCCGGCATTTCGTCTCGGTGGCGCAGGTAGTGAATGACGACCGAGAGCGAGAGACGGAACTTGCTCAAGCTGCCTTCGCTCTTGTCAATCGCGTCGAGGAAGAGTCGGCTGGACTCCTCGAAGAGGTACGAGAGCAGAATGAGCGCGAATGGCAGCAGGCCGAGCAGGAAGATGGCACGGATGGTGAAGTGCGGGTCCATGCGCGCGCTCGGCAGGAAGATGGCGAAGAAGATCTCCATGAGGAACGTGAAGGAGAACATGAGGATCACCATGAGCACGAGGAAGGAGAAGTAGCCGAGACGGAACTGGCAGAGCGAGCGGTAGAACGCCCACTTGCCCTCCACCTTGGCGAGCTTCTTGAGTTCGGCGCGGCGGCCCACCATCGTCGACATCTTCTCATCGCGCTCGCTGCTCTGGTTGTGCAGCGCCGCGAGCAGCTCGGCGGGCGACTCGTCATGCTTGGGGGATGCGATCGTGCGCAACATGGCGATGCTGCTTGGAGCGACGCGAGCTCAACGAATGGGCTTCTCTGGGTCGTCTGTGGCGCGCACCGCAAAGTCTCGAATGGCTGGATGGATGGCTTCTCAACTTGTTTGCTCATGTCAGTCAACTGCTGACAACCTGCGACTTGTGAGCGAAAAAGCAGCTGCTCGTTTCCATCATTTTCTGAATAACCTAAAAACCTCGTCACTTGTGGTCCATTTTGCTAGGAAAATCCTGATTTAACCTCTATTTTGAGATAAAACCTTGGTGGCCATTTTGCGCGGCCGAATCACTTGACTTCTTTGAACCCATCTCATCATTCTAGTTTAGAAAAATTACACTACTGGTCATACTTGCGTCTATTTTTGTAGTTTTGCACATACTTCTTGAGGGTTACTCAATGAGCGCCTGTCGTAACCTATTTTCGTAATCCATAACCAACTCCCATAATCTGTAACCCACATGCTCACTTCACAAATAATTCGACGAAGATGCTGCGTCTTGTGGTGACCCGATCGACTGCGCTGCGCTCCGCCGCTGCGTCCACCTCGCTCTCTCGCGCGCTGGCCACGTCCGCTAGCAGCCGCGTCAAGATCCTCGGCTCGGACGATGCGTACACGCAGATCGCCACGGTGCGTCCATCTCCGCTGATGTTCCGGATTCACGCAAAGATTCGTGGATATGTGCGGCTGACAATGGCGTTCTGTTTGCTTTGTGTGTGTGTGTGTCTTTGTGTGTCTATTGTGATGATACAGGAAGGAAGCGGTCGCAAGTCAATCGTGTACTTCACGGCCAAGTGGTGTCCTCCATGCAAGATGATCTCGCCGATCTACGATGAACTCAGGTAATTTTCTTCACAATGCGCTTGTTATCAATTGACGATTGGTAGTGCAATGCTAACGTATCGAATTCTACGACTCCATATCCACATACAGCGCCAAGTACCCGGAGATCGAGTTCGCCAAGGTGGATGTCGACGAACTGAACGACACGACCTCGAAGGCAGGAGTTCGCGTAAGTGAAATCCACCAAGCGTCTTGTCACTATTTTCATGGATGAACTCTCATGAGTAACGTGACGCTTCTATTTCTACAGTCGATGCCAACCTTCTTCGCGTTCAACGACGGCAAGCTCCAGCGAGAACTCTCGGTACGCGCGACTTATGCCACCGTATTGATAAACGACACCGCCCGGTCTAATCAGCTCTCTTGTGGTTTGCAAATGGACAGTTCTCTGGCGCCGATGAAACTTTGTTGCGCGACAACATCAACCAACTGAACGAGCTGTAGATGAGGGAGGTATGGACAACAACGACTCCATCAAACACTCGAAAGCTACCAATTGCGAAATAACAACAACACACAAACAAAGAGATCCATTCCGACCCAATCCAAAAACACACGATTATCATCAGTGCTGCGATGCTTGCACTGTCTTTACCAGCTCTGAGTTGATCGCAGCTGCAGCGGCTTTCACATCGGCAGCTCCGCCAATGGCAGCGATCACAGACACTCCGGCAGCTTCTCCCTCTTCGATGCAGCGCTGGATGTTCCTGTCTTGGAGCGAGAGCCCTCCGATCGCATACACTGGCACGTTGAACTGCTGCGCCACGCGGGTGCACTCTCGCAGTCCGTCGATCCCGATCGTGATGCCGTCGTTCGCGCTGGGCTTGGTGCTCGACGTGAACACCGGACCTGCGCCAAGGTACGTCGCCCCACCTTCGCATGCTGCCTGTGCCTGGATCCCGTCGCGCACGGTCACGCCGATGATCAGGTCCTTGCCTTCGGTGCGAAGCTTTTGCTGCAGCTGCGTGAGTGTCACATCTGCCTGCCCGACGTGGATACCGTCGGCGTCGATCTCAAGCGCGAGCTCCAACGAGTCGTTCACAATGAAAGGCACGTCGTACTGCTTGGTGATGTGACGGATCTTCTTGGCAACGTCCAAGAGGAACGGTTTGGCGTTAGAGCTGTCATTACTGCTCTCCCAATCGCGCTTGAGCTGCTGGTCATCGTGCAGATCCGCTGGCGAGGGCTTCTGGCGCCACTGGACGAGCCCCGCGCCGCCCTGGATCGCCTGCTCCACGATGCGCGCGAGGTCCTTCGGCGCTACGTGCTTGCCCACGGACGGCGTGATGAAGTAGAGCATGCGCTGGCGGAGATTCGTCATCCCGGCCTACTCGCTTGATGGTGATTCACGGATGACCCACACAGTCGTATGTCTCACCCTTCATTCATGCAACTCTGGGCTTGAAAGCAACTGCTGCCCTGAGTTCAACCGGTACAAGATCGGTATGGCTGATGAGTGGCTGAAGCGAATACTGTATGCCCCTTTACTAATGATAAAGAGGTATATTAATCCTTTCTATTAATTTTTGGTTTGGATTGTAGAATTTATTTTATAAAGGTAAATAACCCCACCTGGTTTGGGGGCGTTTTTTGCGCCACCACTCGTCGCTTGCACTTGAAACACTAAAACAAGAAGACCAGCAGCAGCAAGCAAGGGAGGGCCTGCTTGCGCGCAGCTCGCCGCATTCTTGAAAAAGATTCCTGGGACCCACAAGCAGCAGCAGCAGTAGCAGCAGCGCCGGAGTGTGTGAAGATGGCGGAGCGACGCGCCAAGTACGGCGCCATCCCCAGCGACAGCGAGGCCAGCACGAGCGTGCACATCTCGGACGAGCAGATCAGCCCGCTCATGCTGCGCGTGAACAAGACCAACAACACGCTCAAGCCCTGGGAGTTCCCCGGCTGGGGCAACAACGCACAAACCGTGCCGGACGAGCGCGAGCTCGCCGAGATCCAGGCGCACCTCTCCATGGACCACCCGAAGCTCTCCGAGTGGCTCGCGACGGCGATCTGTGGCAACGACATCCTCTCGAGCTGTCTGTACGTGTCGGGCATCGTCGCGTCCAAGGCCGGTTTTCTCGCACCAGTGGCGCTTGCTGTCGTCGCCGGCGTGCTCTACCTGTACCGCTTCATCTACGGCGAGGTGGTGAACGCGATCCCACTCAACGGCGGCTCGTACAACGTGCTGCTCAACACAACGACCAAGCGCGTGGCGTCCGTGGCGGCGTCGCTGGCGATCCTCTCGTATATCGCGACGGGCGTCGTGTCCGGCACCTCGGCGTGCAACTACCTGGCGTCGCAGATACCGAGCCTGCCAATTGTGCCGGCGACGATCGGACTGCTCTTCTTCTTCGCAATGCTCAGCCTCATCGGTATCACGGAGAGCGCGCTGGTGGCGCTGGCGATCTTCATCGCGCACTCGATCACGCTTGCGGTGCTCTGCGTGTTCTCAGCCATGTTCGTGTTCAACAACGACTTTGAGATCCTCAAGGCAAACTTCTCGACCGACTTCCCAGACATCAACCTGGCGGGCGACACTGTAACCGGCAACCTCTTCACCGCCGTGTTCTTCGGCACGTCGACCGCCATGCTCGGAATTTCGGGCTTTGAGTCGTCCTCGCAGTTCGTCGAAGAGCAGGCCGACGGCGTGTTCCCGAAGACTCTTCGCGCAAGTACTGCATGTGCATGTTGATTGGCGTTATTCGTAGTTTGCGGTCTCTAACAAATGTGTTGCCTTGTGCTGTTGCTTTATGTAGAACATGTGGTGGAGCGTGGCGATTTTCAACCCGCTCATCTCGCTGCTCTCGCTCGGCGTGCTGCCGCTCTTTGGCCCGAACAGCATCGTCGCGAACAAGGACACTGTGCTCGCGCAGATGGGTCTGGCGGTCGCTGGCGAGCACATGCAGACGTTGGTCGCGCTCGACGCCTTCATCGTGCTCTCCGGCGCGGTGTTGACTGCCTACGTGGGCTTCATCGGTCTCATCCGCCGTCTCTCGAGTGACCGCGTGCTCCCGGGCTTCTTGCTCAGCGTCAACTCGCTGCGCGGCACAAACCACTTCATCATCATCGGCTACTTCTTCGTGTCGTCCAGCCTCGTGCTGATCCTCCACGGCGACACGGAGACGCTCTCGGGCGTGTACACGTACGCGTTCCTGGGCCTCATGACGCTCTTCGGTTCGGGCTGCATGCTGCTCAAGTTCAAGCGCCCGGACCTCAAGCGAACCGTGAACGCGCCGTGGTGGAGCTGCATCCTGGGCGTCGGCATGGTGATCACGACCTTTTTGGGCAACCTTCTGGGCGACCCGACGGTGCTCACGTACTTCTCGCTTTACTTCCTCTCGGTGCTCTCGCTCGTGTACCTCATGTTCGAGCGCACGTTCATCCTGCGCATCTGCCTCTACTGCCTGCAGCGCATCTGCCCGTCGCGCGGTAACGACAACCGCCGCAAGCACCAGTTGGCACTCTCGGAAGAAGAAGAGACGAACGTGCTGCGCACCGGCGCGCGCGGCGGCAAGACGATCGCGCGCTTCATCCAAGAGATCAACGAGCCGGCGGTGTTCTTCTTCTGCAAGCGCCCGAACCTGTCGATCATCAACAAGGCCATTCTGTATGTGCGCACGAACGAGCAGACGCACACGTTGTACGTCGTGCACTGCCACGAGAAGGGCGAGTCCGTGCCGGAGGGCTTCGAGGAGACCGTCGCGCTCTTTGACAACATTTACCTCAAGATCAAGATGAACTTTCTGAGCGTCGAGGGCCACTTTGGACCCGCCATGGTCGAGTGGCTCTCGCGCAAGTACGACCAGCCGAAGAACATGATGTTCATCAAGCAGCCGAACAACGACTTTGCGCACACGATCGCGTCACTCGGTGGCGTGCGCGTGATCACGGGCTAAGAAGTTGAATTGTCCTTGAAACTCGCGGGTGGTTGAGGTTAATCACATACCCCAGCCACCACCACCACCATCACCATCACCAAGAAGACTTGTTGCACTTGAATATTTTTGATTTTGTTGTGGGGACGACAATGCTTGAATCAACCAACACTGCTGTCGTCCCATTTCCAACCTACTTTGGCGACACACTGCTAACCCAATATAAACGCTTTCATTGACAATGCATTATCTCGCACATTTTCGTCCTCTAAGAAGACTTTTGCGAGATTGCAGCGAGGTGACGCCTTCGATTATCTACGAAGCAAGAAACCGAGGTGGTAACCATGTGACGACTGACTCGTCAACCGTGTGGTGAAGTTGCTCAATGTTGGCTGCTGAATGAACCCTTTCTCCAACATGAAAGAGATCCAAGTAACAGTCCCGCAAGCGACTGAATCTCCGTAAAGTAAGCTGGAGGCAGCGAAAGTTGGCTTGGGCAGTGATAGCGATGCTGTGATGGAAAGAAGAATCGAGGAACCAGTCGCTTTGAACGGAAGATCTCGCAAACGCCTCCATGCGCACGCGAGGGACTTTTCAGAAGGGGCTGGAATGGAAGGGAGGTGTTGTTGGGGAAATTCAAGTTAGAGAGACACTGGTGGAGGTGGAAAGCCTGCTGCGGGCAGGGCTCGTAGATACCGCCGAGTCATGTCGCGCCGACATGTGCAATGCCGCACGCCAAAATGTCTCCCATCAATTAGGTCGCTTTGTGAAGTTGTGACGGTGAGACGCGGAGGGATGACTGAAAATCCTTCTTGGTGGCGACTGTTCGATCGATCGGAAGCGAATACAATGAGGCTCGAGATTAAGATCTTTAGTCACATGTATCTGCAAAATGGATTCGGTTCAGCCAGTGATGATGGATACTGGAAAGCTGCATTGTGCAGTGCAGCTAGGGTCCCCAGACAGATCAGAGTTCTTGTGTTTGTTGTTATGCAATTCAGGTCTCTCATTATTGGTGATGCTTAAATACCGCGCTTAGATAATATACAGTTCCTTTCTTTTTAACTTAGTTGCTCTACTCCATGATCGTCGGCAGCAGGACAAACTTCCTGTGTCGACGGAATTCCTGGTTGTGGAAGCGCGCCTCCTGCTCTTCCAGTTTCTTCACGCGCTTGGCCGCGGAAGACAAGTGCACTTTGCGCGCGCGCGAGCGCTGGTCCGATCGACGTGGACCGTTGCCGCCCGAGATACTTCCTCGAGAGAAGTTCAGCAGATCATTGCGCATGCCTCCCGCCGTGCCAGGGTCTGAGAAGCGACCCACTGACGATTGAGTCTGGAACTTCACGCTCTCCCAGTCCGACAAACTGTTGGGTCGCGCTGGGACATCATCGTTCCAGGACTGGGTACGAACTTTCCGTTCCGGCTTCTTCTCTTTGTTGTAGGCCAGCAGGTTCGGCATCGTCTTCAGCTTGGCTTTCAGCACGCGGCCTTCCATCTCGATCGTCGATATCCTCTCGCTCGAGCGCTCCTCTGACACTGTGTTTCGATCTTCCGATGGACCTTTGTTTTCGTGTTCTTGGCGGTTGTTGGTGTTGCTGCTGATGCTGCTGCCGCGCGCATCTTCCAGACCTTCCATGCCGCTCAGTCTGTCAAGGCGACCTGGAACAGACACCAGAGTCTTGGCACCTACAGGAGTCGTGGACAGTCTGTCATCTGGACCGGAAGAGAACTTGGTGTACAGCTCGATCTCCGAGTCGCTCATGTTGACGTTCAGGAACGAGTACCGCATGTCGTTCACCATGAGGAACTGGTCCATGATCGGTCGCGTCTGGCAGGTCATGCTCTCTTTGCACGTGCGCGCATGCTTAGCGACAGCGTCCAGGAACGAGTTGAGCCCAATGCGGCGCGTTTCGAGTGTCGACTCCTTGAGGTTGCCGAACCACTTGCGGTGCGGGAACTGCACGAAGCACGTGCGCTTGGCCATGATGGAGCAGTGGTCGCACATGTCGCCCTCCTTGATGGCGTTCTCGAGCTTGATGCGCAACTCGCGGAACTCCGAGTAGCGGCGGTACACGGTCCAGTTGAGTCCGGGTGAGCGCTCGTCCGAGACGCGGATGATGAACTGCGTGTACGAGTGCGCGTTCGTGGCCGTGGGTTTGGCCACGTGTGCGATGGACGTGTGCAGCACGCTCGGGTTGTGTACCACCATCCTGCTTGTTACTGGTATGAGTGTGGAGTGCTGTTCGGGTTTGTTGCGCGCGCACGTTCGCGTGCTGCTGCTGTTTATTTCGTGTGTGAATGCGATTGGGGAATGCGTCACCAGCACTTGTCGAGACTCGATGGGCACGATCGCAGAGGCTGCTGTTGCTGTTGGTCGGATATGGGAATGCGGGCGGGGCTCTGTGCACCAGCCTGCGGAATGTGAAATGAAGAACCTGGCGGGCGGGTGGCCGGGGCGAACGAAAATGAAGGGAAGGTGGTCGGTCGAAAGGCAACCGCAGACAAGCAGATGAGCAGTGCGGAAGCTGTCTGGTTTTTGACCCCAGAACAAACGTGGGAAAGGGGAAGAGCAGCGACGCTTCTATTCGCGCAAATCGGCGTATCAGGGTGGTAGGGGAGGTTAGGGTTCAACGTACGGTAGATCTTCCCGCGTTCACGCTGCGGAAAGGCTGTATGTTACTGCACCCTCTCAAATGCGATATATGAGGTTGGCGAGGTTGGATTTTGTATTCATTTGAAATATTAGGCTGTCGTAATAATGCCTGTGAAAGATGATTAATCTCGGCAAATCTAATGGTGACGCAGAGATGACCGACACTCAGCCATTTGTTCGCTGAAATGGAGAGGAGACTGGCTCCTGCACTTGAAATTGCTGGTGGTCTTTACACCTTTGGTTTTCTGTGACGAATGCGCGTGTGCGCATGTGTGTGTGAGAGAGAGAGAGAGGCTGGGAAAGCTGGACGTGGTCAAGTGCTTGAGCCAAAATGATCCGAAGGTGCTACAGTTAGTAAATGTTCACATGTTGCCATTAATGTCCACCTCCAACAATAATCTCGTCTTTGCTTCGCATGGAACTCTTCCAAGAACAGAAAGCAAGCACGGCACTGCCGCCACCTGGTCCAGCAACAGCAACCAGTTGGTTTGATATCAGGCACTTCTCACCAAGAATTGTGGGTGGACTGGGCGGCATGCCGATAAATACTCTGAACCCTAATCGGTTTCCTCTTCTTCAACTCTTCTTCTTCTTTTCTCTCCTTCAATCAACACCGAGGCCTTGCGAGTAAAGCTAACGACACACATTTTCAAGATATCGGACGTATATTTCCGGATGCAAAGCCGACAAACTGTCTTTTTCTGTACATTCGACGACACACCTACCCCGCCTTGCAGACAAAACTCAAGCTTAGCATTTCTTCGATCAAACATCGAGCTATACAAAATAAGTATTCCGGATATTTAATGCTACAGGCTAGTATAGCTCGACATTTTTTTCCATTTTGATGATTATAAATCTGTGACTCCAGCCAATTTTTAAGGCGTTTTGAGCTGTTGGGTACATCCATCATCACTCTCATGGCAAGTCAACAACAGTGTCAGTCAGTCCGCTTCCGAATCTCAGCGTGAATGATTGTCGTTTTCTCTGAATTTCTTTTGGTGCGATGACTTTGGAGCCTCCGTCGTGGTCTCGATAGTTGCAGAGAGCGCGGGAGAGAGGCCGTATTAGCAGCTCAAACTCAAGCTCAAGTTCAAACTCAAGCACCAGACTCCACGACGCGAGAGATCCATGGCCGCTTGCTTCTCTTGGGAGGTGACGACACCTATAGCAAAGGCTTCGTTCTTCTCACAAATGAAAGCTGAAATTTGAGGTGTGCGAGATTACGTCTCCGGTGTCGATGAATTACAATCACAAAACACCAACACGACTGCAGTGAGTCATTTCGCCTCTCTCTACAGAAGAGTCGTACATTTTGCACCGGACTCTACTCCAACATCCCACGCTCCTGCTCAGCAAGTCGGCATGAGCGTAACCAACGCCACAAAGACACGGAGCTCCCTCTCTCAAGAGCATTTTGGGTTCACTGGGGTCCTCAACCACGTTGAACTTCCATCGTCCACATGTCCACTTTCGCACCTAAATGGCATGCAACAGTACAAGACTCGTGTATCCAACCACGATGGACGTTCCACACGGACGAGCGACTTGTACTGTACAAGTTGGTCACCATGAGCGTATGTATCATGCATGGCGTGGACAATTACCCATACCCAAAATCTGCAGACATTGGGTATGCAGATGTACACAAACACCACTTTTTTCAAGGTTGTTGCCTCCAATTTTTCAAGTTTTTTCTTTCTCTTCTCTTTCCTTCAGACGCGCGCTTCGTGTCAAACGTGATCTCTCTTCCGCCATGAGAAGACTCTCTTCTGAAGACTCTTCATCACCACGAATTGAAGAATCCGCTCGCTTCCTGAAGATCTCCACTACATGATGTATCCACTCACGTGGAGATGTATCTTTTTTTTGTCTCGAGCGCTCGTTTCAAATATATTTCCTTTTGTTCGCTCTTCTCGATTCACTCCACCGCCACCGACAAGAGTATATCAACTAAATAGACGAACGGTAGATCATCTCACTTGTCGGTACTGGCAGCCTCCGAGTCCACGGCCGACGGGTCCGGGATGATGTCTTCGAGCTTCTCCAGCGCCGTGGCTTGTACCGTGTGCAGCCGCTTCTCCTCCTCGAACGCGTCCTGGAACTCGCGCACGATCTTCATGAGCAGCTCTTTCTTGATGTTCACATTCGCAAACACGTGCGCGGCGTCGTAGCCGGCCTCCACGCACGAAATGTGCACGGCCGCGTACGCGACCATGAATGGAGGGTGCAGGATGATGATGTCAGTGCGGTATGAGTATTGTACCAATTGCCTGTTGGGATATTTGAAGTGCATGGGCTGAATTTTAGTAAAAGCATCGGTTTATCATCAGGTGTGATACAAGGATGAGCGAGCGGATATTTGCCTGACTTACCAGGCGAACTGGAGGCACTCTTCATGGATTTCGAACTCGTCCAAGAATCTATTTGTTCAGCAGAGATACAGCAAGTTAGACAACCACCAACCACCGCTCAGACTTGCTTCGGGTACCCCAGGTCTCACACACTGAGATCCGTGACATATTTCCCACTTACTGGAGGAGCGAGGGAAACGGATGGTGGAGGATGAGGTCGAACTGGAGCGCTTCCACGACGTAGAACTCGCACTCCAAGATGTCCTTGTCCTGGAACGTGTACATGGCTTCGTCTTCGTCCACGCCGGCTGTGCGTCAAATAAAGACATTGGGAAACTGTTAGTATCTACTAGGCTGTTTATTCATACACTGTGCACTTTTTACAAGTCATTTACTCGTCGTGTAGTGGTGAAGCACCGAGGCGACCGTGGCGAGCGAAAGTTGGCTTTCTTCGACTTTCGACGCGAGGAAAAATACCGTCCCCACGACCAAATGCGGGTCAAAGTTCACGAAGCTCTGTCTGAATTTGGCAAAATACAAATAAAAGAGAAGAGCAGATTAATGGTCCGTCCAAAAAGGATATCTTCGGAAACAACAGCACACACATTCGCTGCTTACGTCTGGTAGAAGCGCCGGTAGAACATGATCGCCGTATAAATAATGATCTGGCGCACCCGTAGCCGCGGTCCGATCTCCTCCAGTACTGCTTTCAACAACACGCGCAAGAATAAGTAAGCGCGCCACATCACACGGCAGATGAAACTAAATACACGCACTTACGCGAGATGTTGGCGAGGTGAATGCTGTCGATCTCGTCTTCGGTCAGGTACTTGCGATCCAGCGGATTCCGCTTGCGCAGGTCACTCTTGGTCACATCTTTCATCCAGTACAAGCTACAAGCCACGCGCATACAGAGGCGCACAGAGAATGGTGGTGTAAGTACGGGCGCATTAGGATAGCAGATCAGATACACACCGAAGAAGAGCTAGCTGTCCCGAGGCGCTGGCGCCGCCACTCACTAGTGCGTCGAGTGCCAGAAGTTCATCCCCATGGTGCCCGCCTGCCCTTTTCAGCTCCGCTTTCTGTTGCCCAAAAGGAGTGATGATGCGAGTACTGTTAAGAACTCGTTTACTGGACTCGGAGCGCTGTATTCGGTGCGAGCTTGTAATCGGAGCATTTTTGAATTTTGAACAAAGACCACGCAACACTGCCAGTTTTCATTCAAATTACTGATACAGTCACACCCCTTTATATTTACCCCTATGTATGGATTTTTTTAGGGTGCAATTTCAGGGAACCCAAAAATCTATATGAATTTTTGTATGCTGGTTTCTTGTAAGGGTATACGGTATAAGACCTTGAAAGCCCAGGTCCATTCGTTCCAGCCACTCCTTTCTAAGGGCCACACAGGGTCCATTTGGCAAAATAACGCCTCAAAAGCCGCTCAAGTTGTCTCTCGCAACGCGTACATTCATCAGCTATGAGCACAAGCATCGATTATTTGTGCACTGGCAGAAGCATCCAACAATAGCATGGTTCTAGATGCAGCAGTGGGCGCACAACTAGCTCAGTGTCAAACTCCGACGCTCCACAGCGCAGCGAGTCAAGAATGTGAACGAGAAGGTGTTTGAGAAAAACAATCTGTCACGAAAGAAGGCACGCCCAGTTAAGTATCCTCTGCTTGAAAAGGCTTTGATTGAATTCATTCTTGCCAAGCAGGACATTTTCTGTCTGTCGGATGACCTTGTTTTGGAAAAAGTGTTAGGTTTGCGAAATCAGCTCGAGATCAACCCAAGTGATCTGCAGTTGTCGAATGACTAGCCCAGTAAGTTCAATGAGAGAAACAGCATTCGGAGTGGCACTCTTCATGGTGAAAGCGGGAGAGTATGCAAGTCGACATTGGAGACAGCGCAGCCAGATATCAAGTAAATCATGTCCAACTACAGCCCAGACGACGTGCTCAATTTCGGCGAATCAGCACTGTTCTACCGCTTGCCACCCAACAGAATGCCCACCACCATTCAGCAGAGAGGGCAGAAGAAGGTAAAAGCGAGAGTTACCGTGACTCTCTGCTGCAACGCGAGCGGCACTGAGAAAGAGAAGATCCTGGTGATCGGCAGCGCCAAGGCATCACGCTGCTTTAAGGGGATCGACATTTCGAAGAAGGCGGTGGAGTATCTCGCAAGTCCAAAGGCTTGGATGAACGCAACGATCTTCAACAAGTGACTGGGCAAATTTAATCTCCTGATGCACGAAAGGCGAGTGCTGCTTCTGCTCGGCAACGCGTCGAGTCACAAAGTCCTGTGCGAGCACAAGAACGTGAAAATCGTGTTCTTTCCGCCAAATAGGACGCCGAGAATCCAGCCTTTGGATGTAGGTATGAATCTATCTCTCGCTTTATAGTCTGTTGAAATTAAAGTTATTCTAACACGGTGTTGTTTTGTCTGAAGGGGTTATACACTCGCTTAAAGCTCGATACAAAAAGCTCTTCTTTCGGTACTGTCTCGACTTGGCGAAGTTGAACACAGAGCGCAAGCTGATCATTCTGGAGGCGATACAGTTCTCGACTGATATCTGGGGAAGTGCTGACGAGTAAGTAGTTCGAAACTGATGGGTGAAAACCGGGTTAGTAGACTCTCCAACAGCTGTGGGATTCCAAACCAACAACAGCTACCGCACGGACTCAACGGCATTTCAACACGAGTGCGCCGAGCTAGCAATTTTGATGGAAACTCTTGGGACCCATGCCCCTATTAATGACTACATCAACGCTGAGTCTGTCGAGGTAGTATATGAACCATCGCTTGTAGAGAACTGTGCCGACAATGATGCCAGTGGTGACGAGTCGAGTGATGCTGAGCCAGAAGTTGCAGCTGCTGAAGCGCTGAAGTGCTGAATTCAGTTGCGCTCGTATCTCGTTCGACAAGACTACGACACGGCAAAAAAGCAAGCTTCGCTCATAAAGCTGATGGGGCGCATTCGGCAGCATAAAGCACAGAGCTCGAAGCAACGCAATCTCGACCACTTCTTCAAGCCGGTAGGGATTGAGTTGCAATTTAAACTTGTAGACGTATAGTGACTGACATGAACTCACATAATGAATAATGCAACATCTGATTTCTCGTGCATGCCCTTAATGTTGGCGTTGGTTTTGGATCTCTTTGTTTTTCCGCTTCCCTTGCATAACTGTTTATTTATAACAAAGAGTATCACCTTCACACAAAACACACTTGTAGCAAACCATGAGCAAATGCCGGTGCTCCAGCGTGTCGACGAGCATGATGTGCGCCGCCAGCACAAGCACCGCGCCCACATGTCGCGATTTTTGCCTTGTTCGCGCACATCAAGAAGTCTCTCAGCGCTTCGTAGAGATCGTACAAAAGCTAGATTGTCACGTTGTCACTCAGCATGCCGTGTGCACGGGCAGCTCATTGATATGGATGTTACACGATCGAGCGTCAAGCCGGACTCGACCTTGTCCAACCTCTCTTGTGGTTCGGTGCATCATGGATCGTGAATCAGCGGCTCGCAGTCTCAAAGTACACATGTGGAAACGTATGCACTGGCATGCTTGGTCTGTTCTCGTGAATGTCAGTGGCTCCACTTAAATACGATTTATTTTGCTCTTGTAAGAGCAACTATATAAAAGCAGAGTCAAGAATGTGGCCCCAAATGTATCCTTATAAGGGTGTGTGACTGGAAAATTTAGTGTGATCGCCACGAGGCTGCAAACATTGAAAGGCAAGGGATTCTGGAGTGGCGTTGACACTTTATCATGCCTCTTCCCTGCTTTCTTTCTTTTCAGACCGAGGGAGGGGAGGGATGAGAAACAAGTCTGATGCGGTAGCCAACGCTTCTGTTAGTAAAATGATATGGATTGGACACTTGTGCGTGGGGCATCAATTTAAAGTGTCTGCAGTGCACTACTCCCAGGATGGACATTGCCCTCCATGCGCAGGAGAGGAAGAGAGATAGCTTTGCAGAAGCAGCATAACGGCCAATATCACTTCACTATTTGTCATCAACACAACCTCCAACGCAAGCAACCACCTGTCTATCAATCGAGCGGGGAATATGAAGGAGCCACCTTCACAGCTCAAGCGAGCGCGCTCGAGGAACATGAAAGAGCCACCGATCCCGACCTACCGCTGCGTCAAGACGAGCCTCAAGAGCGTCGTCAAGAACAATCTCATCATCGAGAAGCTGACCAATGCCGCGCTACGGGCCAACGGCATCATGATCCACACGCTCCAACTGCTATAGCTGTACCTGCTCCATTGTTGCGAGAAGGGCAACAAACTGCTCACGCTCGACAGACAGTTCGTGACCTCAGTCATGAAGGTGCTCTGCAAGTTGCCCTCCACAGGACAGGCCTCTAAAAGCCAAGATGTAGATCATCGAGGAGAAGCTCAAGGCCTTCTACGAGAAGTACTACAAGGCGTACGTGTCGGAGGAGCTAAGCTGCGAGTACATGAGCATCGTGCTCGACTACCTCTCGACCGACGTCATCACCATGTACGAGAACAATATCAAGCAGAACTACGTCAAGTACGTCGAGCGGTACGTCAACGTATTGTGGCGCAAGAAGGAGCTGGTTGTCATCATCAGGAAGAGCGGGAGGAACACAAGGAGCCGCCAGGACGCGTTGTGCACTCACTTGCGCAGGGTCAAGGACGACCTGCTCAGGCCACACCTATCGAAGACGTCGCACCCCCTCTACCACGCATGAATAGCCGAGCAGCACCACCTAGTACTCCCTGCGAGAGATCTGGAAAATGACAACATCCGCTACGACATCCAGTGCTCGCCGCAAGACTACCTCCCGTGCATGCTACGCATGATGAGGATGGTCGAAGCGCACGGCATGAGCGTCAAGAACGCATGCCCACTGCACAGCAACACCGTGCCCAAACACGTCCGCATAGACACAGCCTCGCTCGTCAACCTCTACTTCACGGAAGAACAGGGAAAGCGAAGCGACTACTTGACGAAAAGCAACCTCGTCAAGCGCCACGACAGCATCTGGGGCTTCTTCTTCAAGACCAACATGAAGTGCTTCTACGCGAAGGGCTACACGTTCGACCACCAGATTGAGACGGAAAGCGTTGGCTGCAGCATCCTCCTGAAGCGAGAGGATCTTCT
>JALBZB010000056.1:0-60240 GCA_038050625.1 Pythium sp. MPC-2022a
GCTAAATCGTCATAAGGTTCAAAATTTCAAAAAAATACCATAGTCGTTATTAACTAAGATAGACTTTAGTACAAGGCCTACCGCGAATTGCAGAAGCACCCCTAAGCTAGCCTTCACCCCTATACGCAAAGTGATCGTCTGCATTTCGCAAACTAACTTTTCACCCACAGCGGCGCTGTGGAGGTGACATCATGCTAAATATCAATAGACAAACCTAGACTATAAATGCTTGCACTTGGTCGGCACTTCCAAAACAACTTTTTGATCTTTTTGGAGGAAGTTGTAATTTACGGAGTGTTTGCGTAATATAGTATTTCGATGCCTTTCGTTGGTTCATCTTGGGGATTTATCTGGTCGTGGATCCAGCAGCCGACCCCTTATTAGGAGCGACCATTCCTTTATAACGAGTAAACTTGACTCGAAGCTCCCAGCGAAACGGCTTGACAAAAAGGTGTAAAACAACATCATTCAATTCATCTCATCAATACGAATCGGTTGGTGCAAAAAAACCATTATCAATGCCCCGCCCACTGTCAGTTTGTTCCTGCGTACAGTTTTGGAAAATATGTTTGTTTCAGTGAGTGTGGGGAGATATGAGCAGGCAGATCCTCTCGATGTTTAGAGCCTGACACGAAGAATGTGCTCACCTTGATCTCTGGTGGACACAATTGTTGTGCCTCTTCAAAAGTTCATTGTTCAGGACAACACTTAATTGCCTACAAGACACTGATCGTGTTTACTTCACTCATTTGAAACGTTTACTACTGTGTCTTTGACTTAATATCTTTTCGCTCTAAAATTACAGATTATGGGGCTTGTGAAACTTGGGCAACTAAAGTCTGTCCAATATAATAGCGACTTTGGTAAATTTCGAAATTTGAAACTCTGTTCGCGCCAAAATGTAGAGAATTTATAAACGATGGTACCCTGCAATTGTTCAACCGCTGTTAGATTGAAAATCGACGTCGTACTCGTCAAATGCCAAATGATTGAAAGGGCGTCATTTTGCTATTCATCAGAGGGATATCGTCAGCACTTACATAGTAGTTATCCTTCACTTCGATGCAGTGCTTCACGCATGTGGTCCACTGAGCTTGTCCTACCACACCAATGCGGTCGCGTGCTAGACGCTTCACCTCCAAGAGTTTAAAAGTCACATTCTTCTTGGAAACATACCCTTTATGTCTGCTCAGATGAGTTCGATTGGATTCAGCTCAGGGTGCGCAACTGGTAAAAGCAAGATGTCGCAATCGAGCTTTCGAGCCAGCTCTTGGGCTTGAAACACTGACACTGGCTTGTGTTGCGCGCAGATATCGATTAGCTCGACCCGTTTGAGAGCTATGAACGCATCTCGTGTGCTCAACTTTGCGCCGCCCATCCCGTACTGGTCCCCTTTTGCAAGTAGCCACTTAACCAATTCCACCTTACTGGACATTGCTTTCGCTGGCTGGGATTCTTTGATCAGTGTTGTGTGCTATATCGCGCGGTCAGTGACGAAAACTGACCGTGGAGGAAGCGATGGAAACACCTTCTTCTCTAGCCGGTCTAAAAATACGGTAGTGTCCATATCTGTGTGATAGTCAAAGTCAGCGAGCGCCTTCTTGCCTCGGAAGATCAGAGCAGCAGCACTGATGAAACCGCTCTCACCGCCTACGTGAGCGACAATCGATCGCGTCCCTTCGGTGGAAGGCACCTTCATCTCCTTATTACCACTTTCGTCCAGCCAGACATCAGACGAGGTCATATTCTTCGTGATCCGCGTCTCATCCTGGTAATAGATCTGACATCCTTCTGCACGGTAGCTCCAAACTCGCTGGATATACTGAAGGCGCTGCAGGACAATGGAGCGCTTCTCGTGGAGGGACTTGTGATGGGTGGAACGCTGGCCGTAGCTGAATGGTATGTTCTCAGTAAGCGCGCGGTGGAGTGTAGTACGGCTCTATACCCAGGCAGATTATCTGGTGCTGCGCCATGCCTTGAGTTCTGTGAGCAGAGTGCCCAGCGTCACGCGCTTTTTCTCAGCGTACATGGTGAAAATGCTAGCTCAAATGTCCGCGTAGAACGTTCCTGGCACGCTGCGCTTCCTCTTTCGCGTCTCCTTCTCAGTGTCGATCGGCAGGTCCTCTCCTTCGCGCTCGAGCCGGCAGGCTTTTTCCACGAGTGTCTCTGAGACCTGAAGACATGTCGCGGTGCGCTTCAGCGGCTGCGTTACGTCGTCTCGCCGTTCTCGGCGCGATTCAGCATCGAAGTAGGCACGTGCATCAACGATCAGCTGCGCCACCGGCTTTGTTAGGTGGCGGGTTTTGCGCGCGCGCAGGCACTCCATCGTCTCCAGCCATGTTGCGCGTCTTTTGCTTGAACTAAATTTTGACTGAGAAGGCCAGTCGACTGGGATTTTTTGCGCTGCTTTGGTTTCTTTGGCCAATCGGATGCAGTCACTGTTTTGCGCTAAATGCTCAATTTTACACTAAAACAACGTGTTTTACATAACATATCAATATGGGCGATTCTCAGGGCGTTATTAAATGGGATAGATTTTAAAACTTAGTGTACTTTCATCTATTCAACGACCGTCAACACATGCGTCCGGCACTCATTTGTGTTCTTCAAGCGTACCGGAACGGATATCACTTCTCCGGCCGAATGATACTCCTCTATATCATATCTTCACTTGAATACCGCTTGAATACCGGTAGTTGCTTAGCATTTTCGAGAGAGATCTTTACGTAAAATATTTATCCCAGCTGTATTTTATTTACGTGACTGCAGTTGAGTATGCTCACTTTTCTGCACAGCACGTGCAAGTCAAAAGTTGCAATGAAAGTTTCAAATACCGGTATACCGAAAGTTGCAAGATGCCTTTCGACGCAAAAGGGGGAACGCAGCAGCGAAGAACGCGGTTATCTGCGAAAGAAGACAAAGCGCCGCACAAGCAGCAGAAGCGTCGCCTTTGTATCGGACCGAGTCTTGTACGGAGCGAGCCCCTGCGTCTTTCTCTCTGTGAGTGTAGCTCGCGGTTGTGCCTCTGGGTGGCGGCGTGATCACTTCAAGCGCTCTTTGTGAGAGGCCGTGGCTGAAGACAGGAAGCGAAGAAGGAGAGAAAGAAGAAGAAGAAGTAAGCGTGACGCAGCCCCAACACGCGCGATGCAAGCTGCAGAGGGCGAAGGAGGAGGAGGAACCAGCGGTAGTGGTCGACCGTCTCCGCCACCACCGTCTCGTTCGGCTTCGAACGCTGATGAAAAGAAACTGATCGATGTGCTTGCAGCGACACCCACGGACGCGCGCCTGGTGACGCTGTTGAAGTGCGTGAAAGGCTGGCAGTGTGAAGAGCAGGCGAACTTGCGCAACTGGACCAAAGTGCTCGACCGATTGCAGCAGGTACTACAGAAGGCGCGCGAAAGGTGTCCGCGCATTGTGCTGATCGCGCATGACACTGCTGCTCCCGCATCGAAGGCCGAATTGGTTACGGGTGCGAGTGCTCCGGACGACACTGAGACTGGCAAGGATGTGAAAGAACAAGCGCAAGTTGAACCCGATGTCACTGTTGAGCATGAAGTGACGGAGCAAGTGTATGAAGTGTTGCGCTTCACTGCGTTGCTGCTGCAAAACACGTCCAACAAGCACCTGTACAAGTCAATTGAGGTATGTTTTATTCTCTTATGCTCGTAAAAACTGGGTACGGATTAGCTTTTCTCACCCATGATGTTGCTGTAATACGTTGTTGGGAAACCACAGTACGTGACTGCGTTTTTAGGCGCGCGGAACGATCGAATTGTATTTGAAGCAACTCGAGTCATCGCGATGCTGTCACTTCCACCGCAAGCGCATCGTCACGCAATTGATACAACGAGTCTTTCGAAATCGCCGCTGTCGCGCAACAATATCTTGCGACACAGACTGCTGACGGTGGCACAGGGACGAGGAGTCGCCAGCAGCAGTCTGGAGATTGTGGACTTCCTGTATCCACCAACCGAAGAATTGACGCGCGAGCCGGCCACGTTCCAGTTTTACCGAGCACATGCAGAAGAAGAGAAAACGGAGGACGAAGATTCACACTTGGTCGCGATTACAATCCCGTTCGATGAAACAGACAGTGCCGATGAAAATGATCGTCCGGAGGTTCTTCTGTGCGAGGCTGCATACGCATCGGCGAATGTGTTCGAGGAACTAGTGAAACGACACAACGTCCCTTCCAAGCTACACTATCAGCTGTTCACGAAGATTCGCGGCTTGTATGCATCGCGCTCAAAGTTCTCTCGCGAAGCTATCGTGGTGGAGCGCTTGTACGCGAATTTGGCTCTCTTCCATGCGTTTAGCGAATCGTGGGATGTGACGAGCTACATTGAGCAGAATCCAGAGTTGACCCGTGCGATCGCGGAGCTGATTCGTATGGAGCTCTACGAAAAACTCCCAACTCGCGTACGTGTTGTCGCATTGCAAGTATTGACAGCATTGGTCTATGATCGGGGTGGTCGAAGCGGTGGTGTCGGCGTACTTGGTCGACAATCGAATGTACTGACAGCATTGGGTGTAGTCAAAGGCACTCCCCACGGTGTGTTCCCGTCTCTTGTTCGATTCTGCATGTCCGAACTTGGAAATGTCACCCCAGCGATAAGCCGTGCGAGTCCTCCGGCTGCTGCGTCAAGTGCATCCAACACTAGCGTGAGTGCAAGTGCGCATCAGCAGATATCGTCGGAATCGGACAATGACATGGACATGAGCCTGGCTGTTGCCTTTGTCCACGCAACGACAGATCTTCTTTCTCCACACGAGGCTGAAGTTGTGAGCGGCGTAGCCTTTCGAAATGCCAACTCGAGTGCGCTAGACGCAAAGTTATCGTGGGTCGAGGCTGTGCTAGGTCTGCTCTCCGCCGTGGTCGGAATCCAGTTGGGAGCTGCAGTGCTTACAGAAAATGGCGTTATCCCCGCCCTCCTGCATGTCATTACAGTGCCGTCTACGACTCCATTTCACGCTGTTGTCACGACGCAGTGCGTTCAAGCGCTCGAGACGACGGTGAGCAATCACACTCCAGCAGCTGCGCTGTACAGAGAATTGAACGGCGTGGGTATCCTGATTGACCGGCTGCTTCTGGAATGCTCCAGCGTGTCAGTACATCAGCCTGTAGCCCCGCTACCTGAAACGAAAGTGGTGTTGCTGGCTGCGTTGCTTGGCACACTCTCCGTTTCATTCCACTCGCAGGGTGTGATGAGCGCTGGGGCTACCAGCCGCGTCATTCGTGAAGGAAGCGTGCTGAGCAAGATTTTGGTGAAAATCCTTGGTCATGTGGACATGTTCGGACCAGTGCTGTTTGCTCAAGCGGCAATCTTGGTGTCCGACATCATCAACAACGATCCGAGCAGTGTGAATCACGTCCACTCTGGAGGAATTGCTGACGCCTTTCTTCAAACGCTCACGCGCTGGGACGTGAAAGATTTGCACTCAGCGAAGATGATTCTACCCCCATGCTCCGAGCTCATCATGTCGGTTCCATCCGTTCTCAATGCGTTGAGTCTCACCTCCGCACACGCTGAAAAAGTGGCGAAGTACGAGCCGCTTCTCTATTTGATGGACATGTTCGCTCTGCGTGCGTATGCGGAAGAAGATGCATTGGATTTCCTTCTCGGGGACGTTGCGTCTGTCGTTGGTGGTGGTGTTTTCGAGTTGATCCGTCATCTGAGCAGTTTCCAGAACGCTGCAATTCAAGCTTGCATCCATGCGATCAAGAAGGTGATTCGATTTGGAGAAGAACAGCTACCGACTGCGACGGGGCCGTCATTGAATGCAGAGCAGCGAAGCAACTACTCTATTTTTCTGCGAATGGCAACCAACGTGGCTGATTTACTGGAGCCCATTCTCTCCAAATCCGAGTACGCCGTGACATTTGCCGACCAAGGAGGAGTTGTCTTACTTTTCAAGATGTATCGACTTATTCTGCCGACAACAACATCTTTCCTGTCCAGCGCTTTGTCAACTGCGCAAGACGCCAGTACCTCCGCAGCAAGTCGAATGAGCCACCACCCAGCTGCGCAATCCATTACGCTTGCTTTGCGATCGTACGCAGCCCAGCAACCTACAGTCATGTTGACTGCTCTCGTGAAAGAGTTGAGCAACCAGCTAGACGGTCTCCAGCGTGCTCGGGCCGTCATTGGACTTCCTTGGTATTTGAGTGAAAGCGGAGAAGGCGCTGAAGGTGTTCTGTGCTCGTTACCGGATGTTGAGCTTGCTGAGCTTTTTGGAGAGAAAGTCGGCTCAAGTGCCAATGCTGGTAAAATTGGGTCCGTTGGAGAGTACCTCCGAGTGCTCGCTACGGTGGAGTGGCTGAGTGCACTGCTGGTATGGACGCTGCAGACTGCTCAAAGTCACCTGCAGAGTCGTCGCTGGTTCACTGAGTTTTCGTCGAAGACGACTCAGCAAGTTCTTTCACGGCTGTTTGGCGTCGACCGGTCTGTGCAGTTTGAACGGGCAAGCTTGGCTGCACTGCACAAGAAGAAGCAGAAAGATACACCGTCCGAGGCTATGGAAATCGTGGAAGAGAAGACCTCAGAGCCGCTGCCGCTGGCAAATAATCCGAGTCATCTGAATGGCTTGTGGAAAGTAGGCTCGCTGCTCTTGCTGCGATTTACGATTGTCATGCGCAGCCTCTTGGCTGCGTTTGGGAAAGCATTTCTAGCAACTCCACTGCAGCATCGTCGAGGAGATGACACTGTGATTCCATTCGCACCTCATGCTTCGACTCTTGCGACAACTGTTGTCCAAGTATTGGAAGGGCACATCTTCTACATCGTAGCGGAGGTGCGTGTGAAACAAATCGACGAGTTTGTTCGACAGTACTACCTCACGTTTCTTTTGGAAACAATCGTGAGCGTGGTTTTCGAGGGAAAGAAGAAACAAGCGAACACGTTGCTGCTGGTGAAGCTGTTGGAACCGCTCAAGCGTGTTGCCGAAATCAAGCCAAGTCATGGGCAATCAGAGCTCGCTGGCGACGTTGTGATGGCTCAAGATGATCAAGAAAGTACTGGTGCTTTCGGCAACCCATCGACGAATGCTACAAGCCTGATGCAGGTCATTATGAATGTCGTTGAGCAATTCTTTAGACGCTGCTTGGATCGTCAAGCTGCGTCTTCGATTCCGTCGAGAATGGACATGACCTCGTTCCGCATCGCCGCAGTCGCGTTGAGAAGATTTTCCGATTTGGAGAGTATTTCGGCATCGCCTCTCACGACCGCTCTCGTTGCAAACGAAGACTCGAGTGATTCCGTGGACTTGGACGGCCAGTTTGAGCCTCGAGTGCTGACTGTGCAGCTACATCAACTGTGCGTCAAGGTGTTACTCTCTGTTTGGTGTCACTCAGAGTTTGCTGCCCTACCGGTTGACGGCTACATTTCCGACATTTTGCCAGTTACCGTTACCATTTTGAAGAATCGCTTGGATCAAGCAGATGCTTTACCTGTGGCGGGGAACCCAGAGGGTGATTTCGACTTTTTGCCCGGGGTTCGCAGACAAGGTCTCGGATTTGGACGTGGCAGAGGGGGCAGCGGTTTTGACGATGAATCCAATGCTCTTCGAAACGCCCTCTTTGGTGCTACCAGTCGGCGTTCAGGGAGCCGCCATACCTTTGTCCCAGACCCGAGCATTGTTGATAGCCTCACCGCAATGGGGTTCTCTCGAACACGAGTCGAGCATGCGATTCGTAGAATTCAGATCAACGATGTCGAGCTGGCGATGGAATGGATCCTTTCGCATCCGGACGAAGAGGGTCAAGATGAAGAGATATTGCAAGAAGATGAAGAACACGACGAGTCTGCCACCAGTACTAATGAAGTGGAGGACAGCCTGGCTGGAGATTCGGAAGAGAAAATCCGTGAACACGCGCTGTTTGAGTCGTATTCCAAGCTTCGAGATACATTTGAAGAGGGTTGCTTTCGAATATTGCAAACCCATGCGAAATCTACTGCTGACGGTGCAGTTGCGGCTTCTTCAACTGGTGCCAGCGCATTCCCGACGGTGTACCCGAAGCAGCAGTTGGTGAAAGCTATCGCAGAATATTTTGCGACGATGTGTGATCGGTCGGCTGAAGAGAAGGAGTTGGTCCTTAGTCGTATCAATGCGACCATTCTCAAGTTCTTCGGTCCTGATGGTAGTGGTGCTGTGAAGGAGTTTGACGACAACTTCTATACGATGGTTACCCACCTGCTCGCCTTGGTTCTGCAGTTGCATCCCGGTTCGAGAGAAGTCCTGCAGCGTCAAAAGCCGTGTTGCGTTGAAACATTGCTGGGTTCAGTGACGCAAATGGCATCCGAGGCTCTCGAGAGCAGAGCTGATCTCAAGGCATCGTGTGCTCCAGTGCTGCTGATCATGGATGCTTTGGCTGTTGGAGGTGGCAGTGGCTCGAAAAAGAGCAGTCCGACTGAGAATTTGCTTCAAGCTGGATTCGGTGAAGGGAAAAACGCGGAAGACGAAACCAAGAGTGACCAAAAAGAAAGCCCAATGCTGCCAGCTAACTTCGAGCATCGCCTAGTCGAGGTGTGCCTACAGCTCTTGGCAGTTCTTGGAAGAGAAGTCCAATCTGCTTCACAAGCCCTGCACCAAGATTTGTATGCGACGACTGCACACGCTGTCCTGCAGCTTCTAGTTCGCGTGACTTTGAACTACGAAGTCGCAAGCATCTTGCTCACTCGCGGCGGGATTGACTTGATTCTGAATATCCGCAAGGAATACATCTTCATGGGATATCAAGACCTCGTGTGTACAATTCTATCACAAGTGATGGAGTCTCCAGAGGTTTTAGAACAGATGATGGAAGAAAAAATCTTACGCGCGCTGACCAAGTTGTCGACACGATTAGGGTCTCCAAGTCAGATGCGCATTACGCCGCGAGCATTGCTGATGGAACTTGCGCCAGTTGCTGCAAGAAATGAAGAAGTATTCGTCAAGGCGCTGGAAAACTCGGTGCAAGTGAGGAAGAGCGAATCGGGAAGAACCTACGTGATTCCCAAGAAAACTTCCACAGAGAATACCCTGGCACCTGCTGGTGCTGCGCCTGCCGCAACTTCGCATCCACTACCAGAGGAGGAGTCTAAAGAGAGAAAAGCTACGGTTCCAAAGGTTCCAAAGAGCCACAAGCAGAATGTTCAGCTCGTCTCCAGCAAAATCATTGACAAGATCAGAGCAGTCTGGGAAGTGGAGAAAAGCACCTCAAGTGACGCAAGGCGCGACGAGCAAGAGAAGACTACGAGAAACGAGACTCAAACGCGACCAGTGGTGTGCGTCGGAATGTACCTTGAGCTCTTGGTTCATTTGGTCACATCTTTTCCGGTCTGTGCAAATGTGCTTGCAAAAGTAAAGGAGCACAATGCAGATGGCAAAGACGGGTTCATTCGTCTGGTGTTGAAAGATTTCTTGCCATCAAAAGAACTTTGCCGCTTTGCTGCAATGAGGCGATCGTTGAAAGAAAGCGGGCTTTACGGAAATAATGCTGGCTTGGGCGGAGACCTTCCACTGGCAGATGTACCAACTTTCATGAACACCCGGATTAAGGAGCGTGTCCAGAGTGCTCACCGATTGCTAAGCGCAATTGGAAGCCAATCCGGCGAAGGGTCGAAGTGCATCGTATCGGAGCTGATTCAGTTGCTGCAAGAATGGTCGCAAAGCTCTCAGATGTCCGCTGCTGGTGGTGACGATGACTTGAGCGTCCGAGACGAGGAATCGCTGAGTGCTCTACACGCATGGGCAGGGATCATCATGAGCATCATGTGGCCAAACGGTTCGACGAAAGGATTTGCGTGGGATAAAGTGGTTCCAGGAGGCGGTCTTAAAGGAAAGCACTCCTTCGTCACGTTACTTGCAGAAGCGTTGCGAAAGATTGATTTGGCGCATCCATTGGCGCACGTGACGTGCTCGATGCTCCTCCGACCACTTGCAACTTTGACCCGCTCGTTTGTTACCCATCGCGTCCGCCGATTGCTGAAGAAGCGAAACTCTGCAACTGTTGCTAGCAACACCAGTGAATCTACTCCAGAAGTACCAGATCCGTCGAACCAATCGGCTGCTACTCCAGTCAGTGTCACGACTACTGGAAATGCTGACCAACACTCAGTACCTCATACAGATCAACCCCATGTTCATTCATCGTCCAGCCACTCAACTGTGGCGGCAGCGGCCCACGCTGCTCTAGCAGATGAAAGAACAGAAGATGTTACAATGCGCACTCCTTCTTCTGGTATTGACGACCAAGAAATGAGAGAAGCTGAGGAAGATGATGCCAGTGAAGACAACGACAGTGATCGAAGTAGCGTGTCTGGTCACTCTGATGAAGGCGAAGACGAAGGAGAAGATGACGATGAAGATGAAGACGATGATGAGGATGACGAAGAAGATGAGGACGACGATGACGAAGATGATGATGATGATGATGAGGACGATGAGGACGAGGAAGAAGACGAAGATCAGTTGCGTCTTCGAGTCATTCGACGAAACGGTGGAAGCAACCTCAGCAGACGTCCATCTAATCGTCTTTGGGGCTCGCTGGATACCGATCTTTCCATTATCGATGCCTTGGATGAAGTTGACGAAGAAGAGTTTTTGTATCTCAACATTCTGGACGACGAGGCGTTGTTCAGTGAAGAGCAGCATCGAAGAGCACAGCTTGCTGCGCGCAGCAGTGAAAGTAGGGGGTCCAGCGGCGGCGATGCCGCTGTCAATTCTCTACTTGATGCGTTCATGGGGAATGCTGATGCAAGTGAGGGCAGAGGCAGTACACGCGCAAATGGTCTTCTTGGCGGCGACGAGAACGAAGAATATCCATTCGATTTACCGTCAAGCGAGCTGTTCCGCACTACTGTCTTGTCATCTCACCAACAAGACCAAAGTGGACTGGGGGCGTTCCGAAACACCGTGATGCAGTTCATCGATGATCTACCAGATGGTGGTGATGACGATATTCTGTTCGAGTCTTTTGAGATGGGAAACCCTGGAGCTCGTGGTCGCCGGGACCACCCAAGCAGCAGACTGGAATTTCCGGGAGCGCCTACTACTCACCCACTGTTACGCCCAAGTGGAAGTTCCGAGCTGGCACCAGATACTAGTGGACTACGTGTCCCTGCTCGCTTGTCGCTTCCTCGACACTCATCTCTGCTGCGTGAGCTGCAAGAGTTATCCGAGCAAGTTCAAACTCAGCTGCCAGTTTCGTTTGGAGGTGGAGCTCGAGCCCGTCTAAGTTTGCAGAGAGGCGGCGGCGGACGGGGTCGTCCTCCAAGTCGAACCAGTCGCTTGTCTGCCGTGTCAAACCTGCTGAGCGAGTTCTCGCTTGATATTCCAACTTCGTCGCATCTGTCGCTGAGCCAATCTCGAAGCCATCGCTTAGGCCAACGAGGCGCTGGTCGGGGAGAACGTGACATCTTTGGAGGCAGTGGCCGTGGTCTACGTGGTGATACGGGCGGAGCCAACAACGCTACAATTTGGGGACCCGGAGGTGCAGGACGGGATATCGATATCCGCTCTGTTGCGTCACGACTTGAGCAACGCATCAACCAAATGTATGTACCTGATGAACCCAGTCAAGCTGTTCGCGCTGACACTCAAGCTGAAGAACCAGTTCGACGTGATGGTGAAGGCGCTCGCGAGGAAATGGTTGTTCCTCCAGCACCCGCTCAAGGCGCTCATGAAAGTGAGATCACTGCAAGCGGCAGTAGTCATACAAGTCTTGTGGGCAACGATGATGACCATTTATCTGAAGATGAAAGCAGGAGTGAAGGTGGGGATCGCAATAGCGAGCAAGCGGCTGGAAACGAACTCGCGTCAGAGACAGCGTCAGTTATTGCCCTTGCGAGCACATTTGGAGAATCTACGATTCGTTCCCCGGAAGAACCAGATGCGGACCAGATGGGCTCAGAAACGGAAGCTACTTCTTCTCCCATGGCTCGTGACGATGACCATGAACCTCAAGCATCTAGAGAAAGTCAATCTGATCAAGGTGGTGTTCTTCCACCACCAGCCCCAGTCGTCGCTGCTGGATCAGGCTCCATGATGTCTTTCACGTTAGACTTGGCTGGGTTACAAGTACCACCACCGAGAAACGCTGGAGGTGAAAGTGAGGCTACGCGAAGTCGTGCTACTGCGAATGAGGAAGAGAAAGAGGAAGAAAGCAAGACCGAAGAAGAAGCACCCGCGATGACAGTCTCACACGATGGAGATTCAGACATTGCGGAAAGCGACGAGTTGCGCTGCCCCGAGGGAATTGATCCGGAAGTCTTTGCTTCGTTGCCGCCGGACATGCAGGCGGAGATCATCGCACAGAGTGCTCCTCCTGCGAGAAGTACACCAGCGAGTGGTAACCAGACTGGATCTGAGAGTTTCTCTCAACTAGACTTGGATATGGCGAACTCTAGCTTTGATCGAGAAACCCTTGAAGCTTTGCCGGAAGACATTCGAGCAGAGGTGCTAGCGAATGAGCGTCGTGAGAGAGAAGCATTGGCTGCAGCTGCGGCAGCACCAGCAGACATTTCCCGCGCGCAAGAAATGGACAACGCGTCGTTTGTCGCGTCATTAGCGCCAGAGTTGCGTGAAGAAATTCTGGTGACCTGCGATGATGCATTCTTGCAGACATTGTCGTCTCAAGTTCGTCAAGAAGCGATGATTTTGCGAGAGCGAGCTGCTTTCCGTACAACATACCGAGAACGTCAACCAGATCCTCAACGAGCAGGCGGTGGACGCGGCGGCGGTGGTGATGGTATTGGCGATTTATTCCAGCGACCAACGCTGCGCCGAATGCTAACCTCACACGGTCCGGATGGTTTGGTGAGCGGTACCAGTCGCCGCTCTGACAGAAGAAATTACTTGGACAGCAGCGGCAATGTTCGACGAGGCAGTCGTCGCGACGGAGATGGGTCAGAGAGCTCTGCCCACGCTGGAATGCTTCGAGTGGATCGCGATGAAGAGGAAGAGGCGTCGGAACGCATTGTCGATGATCGTTGCGTGAAGGGATTGCTGCGGCTGCTCTTCATGGCACAGTCAGTGATTCAGAACCGAGTTCTCCAGCGTATCCTGGCTAACATTTGCCTGTATCCACTGACACGCGAGAGTGTTCGTGTCAATGTTCTCCGAGTGATAACGCGGGCTCTTGCCCACCCACTCGTTCCAGCTGAACCATTAGACGACAATTTCCCACCATCGCGGCTAATTGGCTGCAACGACAGCATTAGTCGAGGCGGGAACAAGAGTGGACCAGATCAAAATGGGCTACCTGCTGATGTGGTGACCCGAATGTTGTACGTGATGGTGTCGCTGGCGAAATACAACCCTCGATTTTCTGTGGAGCTTCTTCGACCGCACGGTATGCGCCGAGTCATGGGAGTGAAGGTTGAAGATAAGACGATCGTGGTGGCAGAAAGCGGTGCAGGCGTCTTGGTTGAGCTTCTCACGATTCCTTTCGTCTACCGCAATGGATCGAATCTTGACACGTTGCTCGAGCTTCTCGAGTTGGTTTTGTCACCTCTGGATCGACTCTTGATGATCACGAGCAAAGAAGGCGAGGAGAAGAAAGAGAACGCTGAGGACGCAAAGCCAAAAAGTGACGAGTCCGAGTGGTTGGTCGTGCCATCGGTTGAGCTCGATGCGGAACACATGAACACCATTGTGTCTGTACTGTGCATGGACATCTGCACGCCGCAGATGCAGGAACGAACAGTTGCGATTCTGAAACTCTTGAACTGTGTGCAAGAGAACCGCCCTCGCGTGATTGATGCTATCGTCCACCACGCGAGTCTACTCGCAAGAACCAGCAAGCTGGCGATTGCTAGCAGCAGTGCGTATGAATCCTCGGCGGTACTCCGATCGGCCCAAGACGAGCTTCGACTGCTTCGCTTACTGCACACGCTCTCCGACATTTGTGAGACGACCGCTGCGTTTACGGAGTACTGCCACACAATTGGGTTGGATTCACTGTGGGACGAGTTGAGCCGGTCGCTTGAAGAAGCGCGATCGAAGGGGGGCTTGGAAGAAAGGGAGAGTGGTGGATTAGCGACGTCCGAGGCGACCGTCGGGACTTCAGCATCATCTACAGTCGCTGAGGATGATAACGTGGACGGCATGGTGATCGAGGGCAAGAGCGCAGGCGCGTCGTGTGCGATGGCTGCGCTGCTGGCTCGCTTTTTGCCAATGGTGGAAGCGTTCTTCGTGGTGAACGCGCGCGACGCAGCGTCCATGTCTCTGCAAGTGCCTGATTCCACCGAGCGAGAAGAGGCAGTTGTTGCAAATTTGCGCGTGAGTGGTTTTGCTGTTGCAGAGAGTGGAAGTACGACTGCTGATGCGAGCACGATCATTGCTACTGCTAGCCCAGATGCTGCTCAGCTAGCGTCTGAAGCAGGCGAGAGCATGCGTCTGGCGAACTTTGTGGAAGCGAACCGCGTGCTCTTGAACATTCTCGTGCGCGAGAAACCATCGCTGTTGGACTCGTCGCTCGCTGCGCTGATAAAGATGTCTCGCTGCCGCGCGTACCTGGATTTCGACAACAAGCGCACGTACTTCCAGAGCGCGATGAAGAAGCTGCGACAGACTGCGCTGCGAAGCCACGGCGGAAGCACATCGTCGGTGCGTATCCCCGTTCGCCGAGAACACATTTTCGAAGACTCGTACTATGCGCTTCGCATGCGAAGCGGCCAGGAGTTGCGGCGCAAGCTGCACATCTCGTTCACGGGAGAAGAAGGCATTGATGCTGGTGGTGTGACACGTGAGTGGTACATGATCCTCGCGCGCGAGATCTTCAACCCGAACTACGTGCTGTTCACGTCTGCTGCGGATTCGCCAACTTTCCAGCCCAACCCGCTCTCGTACGTGAACAAAGACCACTTGAGCTACTTTGAGTTTGTGGGTAAGGTGATCGGCAAGGCGGTCGCGGACGGACAGCTGCTTGATGCACACTTCACGCGCTCGTTCTACAAGCACATTCTGCAGCTTCCGATCTCGTACCACGACATGGAAGCGATCGACCCGGAGTACTACCGCAACTTGCACTCAATTCTAGACAATGCGATCGAAGATCTGGGTCTGGAGCTCACGTTTTCAGCCGAGCAGTCGAACTTCGGCAAGCTCGAGATCGTAGACTTGATTCCAAACGGGCGCCATGTGAACGTCACGGACGAGAACAAGATGGAGTACGTGAAACTCGTGACGCACCACCGCATGGCAACGGGCATCCGACAGCAGATTGACGCGTTCCTGAAGGGTTTCCACCAGCTTGTGCCGGCCGACATGATCTCGATCTTCAACGAAAACGAACTTGAGCTACTGATCTCGGGCATGCCGGAGATCGATATTGACGACCTCAAGGCGAACACGGACTACGCAAACTTCAAGCCTACGGACGCAGTCATCCGTTGGTTCTGGAACGTGCTTTACACGTTCACACACGAAGAGCGCGCTTTGTTCCTGCAGTTTGTCACGGGCACGTCGAAAGTCCCGCTCGAGGGTTTCAAGGCGCTCGAGGGCATGCGCGGCACGCAGAAGTTCAACATCCATAAGGCGTACGGCAACACGAGCGCGCTACCATCGGCGCATACATGGTACGGATGATACGAGATGGAGTTTGTTTTGTGTGGGTCTTGTGTATGGTCTAATTTCTTGCGTGTTGCTTCTGTGCTTTTGCAGTTTCAATCAACTGGATCTACCCGAGTACGAGAGCGAAGAGAAGCTGAAGCAACGACTGCTGTTTGCGATCCGCGAAGGCTCGGAGGGCTTTGGCTTTGGCTAACGCAACTGCGTTACAGGAAGTAGACGTGGTGAAAGTGAGTACGAAAAAACGAAAACGATGTTCTTTCCACACGAACGAAAGACAACCCCAGTGGGGAAACGAATGCATAAATCTATGGATGAATGAATGACTTTGATGTTGAGGATATCCAGTTTGACATGTTGTCCAGCAACGAAAGCGCACCCTTGGCTGGCTTTCACATTATGAAAGCAGATTTGTATTTGAGTTTCTGTTAACACCGAGCTCAAGAAATTGTTAAAGGCTGACTTTTACATTCTTTTCGGACTTGATAATTGCTATTATTTCCCTGACAATTTCGTAACTAGCATAAAATTTCCTCTTTAAGGATAAAAATGGCGTAAGAAAAGCAGCGTGTTTCTAATCACAAAATAACTCGAATTTGTATGAACATTTGTAAAAAAGTGTGTCTCCTTTTCTGCGTATTTTTCAAAAAATATTTCCCGCAAGAAAGAAGGCACGTTTTTCGACACGTTTACTACCGAAAAGGCATGCCCACATTTTCGCGTTTTACATTAGCAAATGTGTGAAATAAAAAATAATGAATTTCCTCAATTTTTATCGCATATTTTGTACTAAGTATTATTAAAGTAAGTAATCTAAAATATAAAAATATAGTTCCTAAATATTATATATTTAAGTTAAAATTTGTGTTTTTTAGCAGCCAAAAGTACAGAAGGGATTACAGACCACAGCATCGCCAGCATCGAAAGAGACAAATGGGGCGAAGCGACAGGAGCCGCAGCCGATCCGTCAGCAGCAGCGGCGGCGACGACGACGGTGCGCGGCGTTCGCGCCACAAACGCCACAAGAGCGAGCTGAAGAAGAAGGAGAAGAAGAAGAGCAATAGCAGCCGGAAGGAGTCATCGTCTTCCCGACGTCGCCACCGCGACCGCAGCGCGAGCGATGCGAGTGACAGTAACAGCAGCGATGACGCGCGCTCCAAGCGCAAGCAGCGCAAGCGCGCGGAGAAGATGCTCGCGTCGTTCGGGTACACGAACGAGACGAACCCGTTCGGGGACTCGAACTTGAGCCAGCCGTTTGTGTGGGGCAAGAAGTACGAAGAGACTGGTGGCGGAAAGAAGGGCGGAGGTAGCAAGAAGGGCAAGCCGAGCGAGAAGGAGCTCAAGAAGCAGCAGTTGGACCGCATGGAGGAGATCAAGAAAGCTCGCAAGCGCCGCGAAGAGCGTGAGGCCGAGAAGGAGGAGATGGAGCGTCTGAAGAACGAGGAGCTGCGGCTGCGTGACGCCGAGCAGTACGAGGACTGGCAGCAGAAAGAGGAGGATTTCCATCTGAACCAGGCGAAAGTGCGCTCGAAGCTGCGCATCAAGGAGAGGCGCGAGAAACCCGTGGACTTACTAGCCAAGAACCTGCTGCTGGTCGCGCAGAAGATGCACAAAGAGGATGAAGACGACCTGTTGAGTCAGGAAGGCGGCGTGCGCGTGGAGAAGCGCCGACCGCATGCGCTCGTGGAAGTGCTCTCGATGGACGAGCTCGAGGAGCTGCGCGAGAACATCACGTCGTACTTGGAGTTGGAGGGCGAGCATGGCGAGAACAAAGAGTTCTGGATGCTCATGATGCTCATCTGCCGCGACCGCATCCGCCGACTGAGGCGCTCGCAGAGTGAGAGTGGCACGGAGCGCGGCGCGATCCACGACTCGGTCAACGACACAATCACCGACATGCTGCAGGGAAAGAACAAATCCGAGCTCGACGATCTCAAGAAAGACGTGAACAAGACGATCGCGAGTGCGGCGACCAGTGCGGGCGTGGACGTCGAGTTCTGGGAGGAAGTGTCGCAGCAGATCGACGTGTACTTGGCGCGCGCGCGACTCACAGAGCTGCATGAGGACATGCTCGAGAAGCTGCGCGACCTCATCGAGAAGCATGAAGCCGGAAGCGGATCCGCGCAGTACCACCAAGAGCGAGACGAACTGCGTGCGGCTGGGATGCTGGACGAGAGCCGCGAGGCGATGCAGATGGAGCGTGCGGAGGCGCACAAGGAGCTCGAGGACTCGGAGGAGAAGATGGGCATGTCGGAGGAGGTGGCGATCGAGGGCGAGAGCGCGCTGCCTGCGTGGAGCGAGAAGTACCAACCGCGCAAGCCGCGCTACTTCAACCGCGTCAAGACGGGCTACGACTGGAACAAGTACAACCAGACGCACTACGACCACGACAACCCGCCGCCCAAGGTGGTGCAAGGGTACAAGTTCAACCTCTTTTATCCAGACCTGATCGACAAGCACACGGCCCCTCGGTTCTTCCTCGAGAAGTCGAACTCGTCGGACTTCTGCATCATCCGCTTCAGCGCTGGGCCGCCGTACCAGGACATCGCGTTCAAGATCGTGAACCGCGAGTGGGAGTACTCGCACAAGCGCGGCTTCAAGAGCGTCTTCGAGCGCGGCATCCTGCATCTCTACTTCAACTTCAAGCGCCACCGCTACCGCCGCTAAGCAGTAGAGCATGAGAAAGAGAATGCTAAGACAGCCAGCATCCATACGTTAGTCTATAGGGCAGACATCCATCTTCTCGGGCGTCATTAGCACCAGCAGATGCTCACAAAATTTTACCTTAAACAAGCAAAATCATTCATTCATGTTTATTCAAATCAATCCAATCCCCCCATGCGAACGCGAAGAGCTCCTGGGTAGAACTTCCTATTGACTGGAGCAGCCCTCATGCTGTTTATCTTGCTTGGACTGGTCCGCCACTAGTAGTGGAAATCCTTCTTAGGTTTCTTCTTCTTCGTCTCTTCAAACCAATACTCCGTTTCTTGGGCGACACCATCAGCGCGCTCGTCGTACTTGACTCTACTTGCACGTGGAGCAAACGCTGCCGGTGGTCGTGCGGCCCATGTAGCGCTCGAGCAGCTTCTGGCGCATCGACGCCTCGACGCCCTCGCTCTTGAGCGGCACCTGGTACGCCGCCTCTCCACGCACAGGCTCGATCTTGAACTCGCCCAGCAGCTCGGGGCACTGCTTGACACCCTCGCCAATGTCCTGGCACTCCTTCAGGAGGTCGAACGCGATCGAGGACGGCACCACCGAGTCGTGCGCGTAGTCCGGGTGCGCGCGCACAAAGCGGCGCATCCAGGTGGCCGCCGTGGGCAGCTCACCCGTGGCGCGCTTCACGATAAAACACAGGTACTGGTGCACGACCTTGCGCGTGGCGTCGTCGCACTCAATGTAGTCCAGGTACGCGTACACGATCGGGATGAGGCCCGTAAAGTACGTGCCCTTGCCGAGCATGATCTCGGCGATCGTCATGGGCTCGCAGCGGTCCGGGTCCTCGTGCAAGTCGCACGAGCTGCTTCCGCTCGAGCAGTCGCCCTTCTCCGGTGGCGCCAGATGGCACCGGAAGTAGAACTTCTCGTCCACCACGGCGTTCACGCGGTGCGCGGCCTCCATGTTCTCGTTCACGCGCGACAGCGGGATGTACAGGTTCAGGTCGAACGTGAGGATCACACGCGAGAGCAGCGCGATGAACACCGTAAACGCCGCGTTCTCAAAGTCCGTGAGTTGGATCTCCATCGAGCGGAACTCGGTACGCCAGCCGATGTGCGGCGATGTCTGCTCGCCGTCGGCGTCCACGTGCGCCGGCGGTGGCGGTTTCCAGCGCACGGTCTGCCAGTTGGTCGACTGGATATTCTCAAAGTGGTCGGTCTCGTTCGCGTTGTCCAGGTGCAGGCGCTGCTGGTAGATCACGAGCGGGTCGCGGATGAACAGGTGCGAGATGTGCAACGCCAGCAGCCGGTCGACGCCGTTCGCCGACAGCGTCTCGAACGACTTCTCGTCGTACGGCACCTCCACGTCGTTGTACTTGTCCGTGGACGAGTGTGGGTCCTCACCGTCCTTGTGATTGCAAATGTACGTCGAGATGCCTTCGTAGCGGGACTTTGGCAGCCGCTTGGTGCCGTTGCCGGCCATCTTCGCGTACTTGGCCTGGGTTTCCTTGTCGGTCGGCAAGTCCGCGATGCCCAGCTCCTGCGGGGTGCGGTCGTCCACCGCCGCCGAGATCGTCGCCCAGCGCACGTCCGTGTCGGCGAGGCGGCCCTTCAGGATCGGCGTTGCAGCCGTGAGCGCCAGCAGGATCGGCGAGAGCACGCCCAGGTGATCGTACAAGTGGCGCGACTCGCCAATGTTCTTCGCCTGGAACGTCACCTGCAGACAGCACATGCCCATACCGAACGCCATGCAGTCCATGTGGATGAAGCCCGGGTACGGCTCGGCCTGCTCCACCGCGTGCGAGATCGAGATCTTGCGGCGCGACGGCAGCGAGTGGTCGTCGTCGTGGTCAAACGCGGCGAACGCCTGCGAAGTTGGCGACTTGGACATCGCCGCCTCCTCGCCGTCTTTGCTGCCAGCTGCGCTCGCACCCGTAGCCGTTGGCGAGAAGCTGTCGGAAGACGAGTTACCGGTCGACGCGCTCTCGTCGTCGGACAACACGCGCTTCGACTCGTACTGCGGACGCGACTTCTCGGCGTTCCACGTCGCCTTCTCCTCGAGCAGCATGGCTTTCGTGTACACGTCTTTGAAGAGTGGCACGCGGATATCCACCTTGCGCGTGCGGCGCTTGCGGATGTTGCGCGTGAGCGTTGCGAAGCGCGGGTGCGGGTTGATTACGGCGTCGCTCACGTAGCTCGACATCGCGACGGGGCCGAGCGGCTCTGTGTGCGGGAACGTGAAGTCCTTGACACCCATCATCGGAAACGCCGTGACCGTCGGCGCGATCTCGTCGTCGTGGAGCAGCTCGAGCAGGCGCGCGCGGCGCAGACGCATGTTGCCTTCCACTTTGCGGAGATCGCTCGTGAAGCCGCCGTAAGGGACACTCGGCGTGCCTTCAATCATCCACGCGCCGTACTCGGGCACCCAGTTGCAGCCGTCGCTATTCTGGTCGCTGCCCTTGAACTTCTCCTCCTTCTCGCGCAGCTGCGCGAGGATCTCGGCCCCTCGCAGCGAAAGGCGTGGCACACGCGCGCGCGCGTCCATCTTGAACACGCCGTACTCGAGCTCGTCGCCCCACTTGAGTACGTCGCCCTCGATATCCTTGACGCGCTTGTAGATGTGCAGGAACTGGTCGATACCGTGCGAGCGCACATGCTCGAGCCAGTCGAGCGCGTCGTCCCAGTCCAGCGGACTGCCTTCGACGAGCAGACCCATGACTCTTGCTTAGCTGTTTGCTTTGCCTTGGGGCTTGACGGGCGGTTGCTTGCCGGTGGTTGCGGAGGAGCTTCGTGAAGAGCTCCGCAAATTGAGCAATAAATACTGGGCGACGGCGACGGCGATGGCGATGGCTTGCTTGGATGAATGGGTGGGGTCGTACGTTTTCTCAACGCACTCAAGATTCCGGATGTCCACCGTTGTACACTGTGGAAGTGCGACTTTTCGACTGCACTGACCAATCATCACGCGATGTACGAGGCCAACGGCGGACGAAATAGCGGATCGATAGTGGACTGTGGGGGACGTTGATAGGGATCACGGTGTGCCAAGAAAATGCAACATCAAATTTGACAACATTTGATAGACACAGAGGCCAAACTCAAAATCCTCTCGTGGTTCGCGAGTATCTTTCGTCTGGAGAAGTGGTATCCGCTCAGGTACGCTTGACACACACCAATGAGCTCGCACGGACAAGCATGTTTTGATGAATCTAGTTGAATAGATGAAAGTACACTGAGTCTTAGTTACCAAAGTTTCACAAGCCCCATAACCTGTAATTTTAGAGCGAAAAGATATTAAGTCAAAGACACAGTAGTAAACGTTTCAAATGAGTGAAGTAAACACGATCAGTGTCTTGTAGGCAATTAAGTGTTGTCCTGAACAATGAACTTTTGAAGAGGCACAACAATTGTGTCCACCAGAGATCAAGGTGAGCACATTCTTCGTGTCAGGCTCTAAACATCGAGAGGATCTGCCTGCTCATATCTCCCCACACTCACTGAAACAAACATATTTTCCAAAACTGTACGCAGAAACAAACTGAATTCCAATACTCGGGAATGACGAAATCTGACGATGGAATCACTTAATGCTTTTCAGCCAATCGGAACAATAGAATTGAGCGAGTTGATGATGACGGGACCACCTGAGACTTCGGAGCGGGCTAGGGCTTGGACGTGCTTCATATGTTTACGCAAGCCGCGAATGCGGTTTTGATCAGGACAACTTTTAAAAAAGGAGGTGATTTTTAGCCAATCAGAGGCAGCATGAATGCTGAACTGATGACGTATTTTGGGCTCAATCGTGTCGGACATCAGCGCGTGTCGTTCGACGTTGAGGAAGATGCGCGGGAGAACCGTGGTGCAACGCGCTCCAAGTATGTGGTCCTGCGCGTGTGGTGCTGCGCGACCACTTCATGGACCCACAAGGCTGTGTCGGTGCGTCGGTGTGATCATGAGCTGCATCATCGCGCCGATCGTATTCTACCTCAAGAAGCTCTGGCACAAGATCCCGTTGTACGAGAAGATCCTGGCGTTCATCGTCGTGGCGGTGCGGCTCGTGCTGGGCGGCTACGTGATGTACACGTCTGGCAAGCAGCTCTTCAACCCGGACGAGACAGACCCGGAGATTCTGTTCCCGTTCTACCACGAAGACGAGCAGCGCACGAACGACTTCAACGCGGAGGATGGGCGGCAGGTAGCAGGTCGCCTGCGCCATCTTCATGAGTCGAGCCGTGGTGATACTGTTGGACGCGTCGAGCTTCTTGTTTTAATTCGCCTACGGCTTTGATGCGCTGTTGCTGTTGATGTCGAGATATCTTACGTAGAACAAGACCCGAACGAAGCTTCCTATCGGATTTGCAGCTACGGAGTACCCGGCAGTCATCTTCTGGAGCTGGTTCGTTAAAGGCTCCGGGAGGGGGGGGGTTGAGCGAGTTGCTCTGCGGCAGCACGTCCTCGGACCGGAGTGACTACATCGTGAGCGTGAACTTGGTTCTGCCGGGGTCATGCTCTTGCTGCTGCTGAGGCTGCTGGAAGAAGTCGAGGCAGCACCACTGCTCGTCGCGCGCAAACACGTGCGCCTGGGTGAACGTCGCCGTCTTGGCACTCACGTCAAACACACCACCTCCTGACGAAGACTGACCATGATTGTGATGATTGTGATGATCGTGCTGAGAGGATGAAACGGAGTTGAAGTCACTGCAGGACTTGGTGCGGTACAAAGTAGCACCAGAGAGGAAGCTCACGCCGTACAGCTCCACGGGCCGCTCGTTGCTCGTCGTCCACAGAATGTTTCTCATCTCGGTCGCCGAGCACGCGATATTGCTCGTCGTCAGGATGTGGCGCATCGTGCTATCCTGGCACGTCATGATGTTGAACTCGCCGCCGTTGCCCACGATCTCGGTTCTCTTCTTCTTCTTCCCCATCGCGCTTGCGAACTGGAGCACGTCCCAGTCGATGCTGGCGGCAGCTGCGCTGCGAGCATGGCTGTTGCCGGAAATGTTGTGGCTGCAAGCAGATAGTCTCGCGGGTTGCTGAGCTCATGGTTCCACAATGAGATGCAGCGACGCGGTTACGACCGAGGAAGGTCTCGTTGGGTTGTGGGAGCGTGTATTGTGAAATGTTGTAGAAAGAGCGTGGAGCAGGCAGAACGCTGCGCGAACGTGATAGGATCGTAGAGAGCTATGGCTGTTCGTGAGATTCGCACTGATGCTTCTGTTTGTGCGCTGTGGATCAGGACCAGCGGAGAAACGCGATCAAATAATTACAAAACCTTTGATTGGTGCAGGAAAATACCAGAATCAGATGAATCAGAATGATGGTCCTTGAAGTTATAATACTGAGAAATCCTGAGAAATCCTGAGAAATCCAAAATGTGATCGCCACGAGCTGTGAGCATTGAGAAGCAAGGGATTCTGCAGCAGCGTTGGCGCTTTCTCAGTCTCTTCCCCTGCTCTTTTTCTTTCAGACTCTTTCAGACCGAGGAGGGATGAGAAACAAGTCTGACGCGGTTGCCAACGCTTTTATCAGCAAAACGACATGAGTTGGACACTTGTGCGTGGGACATCAACTTCAAGTGTCTGAGTACACTACTCCCAGGATGGACATTGTCCTCCATGCGCAGGAGAGGAAGAGAGATAGCTTTGTAGAAGCAGTATAACGATCAATCTCACTTCTCTATTTGCTAGCAACAGCACAATCCACTCTTCACCACAACACAACCTCCAACGCAAGCAACCACCTGTCTATCAACCGAACGGGGAACATGAAGGAGCCGCCTTCACGGCCCAAGCAAACGCACTCGGGGACATGAAGGAGCCACCGGACGCGACCTACCGCTGCGTCAAGACGAGCCTCAAGAGCATCGCTACCAACGATCTCGTCGTCGAGAAGCTAACCGATGCCGCGCTACGGGCCAACGGCATCATGATCCACACGCTCCAGCTGCTCCAGCTGTACCTACTCCACTGTTGCGAGAAGGGCGACAAACTGCCCACGCTCGACAGGCCGTTTGTGACCTCAGTCATGAAGGTGCTCTGCAAGTTGCCCTCCACGGGCAGGGTTCCAAAGGCCGAGACGAAGAGCATCAAGGATACGCTCAAGGCCATTTACGAGCAACACTACAAGGTGTACGTGTTGGAGGAGCTAAGCTACCGGCACATGAACACCGTGCTCGCCTACCTCTCGGCCGACGTCATCACCATGTACGAGAACAACATCAAGCAGCATTACGTCGAGTACGTCAAGCGGTATGTCAACGTGTCGTGGCGCAAGAAGGGGCTGGTCACCATTATCAAGAAGAGCGGGAGGGTGACGAGGAGCCGCCAGGACGCGCTGTGCGCTCGCTTGCGTAGGGTCAAGGATGACCTGGTCAAACCACACCTGCCGAAGACGTCACATCCCTCTACCACGCGTGGATAGACGAGCAGCGCGATTTGGTGTTCCCAGCGAGGAATCTGGAAAACGACAACGTCGTCTACGACATCCAGTGCTCACCGCAAGACTAACTCCCGTGCATGCTGCGCATGATGAGGGCGATCGAGGCACACGACACGAGCGTCAAGAGCGCATGCCTACTGCGCAGCAATGTCGTGCCCAAGTACGTTCGCATAGACACGGTCTCGCTCATCAACCTCTGCTTCACAAAGGAACAGGGTAGGCGAATCAACTACACGACGAAGGGCAACCTCGTCATGCGCCACGACAGCATCTGGACTTCTTCTTCAAGACCAACATGAAGTGCTTCCGCGCGAAGGGGTACACGTTCGACTACCAGATTGAGACGGACGGCGTTGGCTGCAGCATCCTCCTGAAGCGAGAGAATCTTCTCAGCAAGCGGATGATCCAAGCGAAGAAAGGAAAGAACGAGACGTACATCGACGAGGTTGTTCACTACAAACCCCTGAAGGACAAGACGCTCGTCGCGATCGACCCCAACATGAACGACCTGTTGTACTGCGTCGACGGCGACACCAAGCAACAGACAACGTTTCGATATACACAGGACATGCGCCGCAAAGAGACGAAGGCGAAGAAGTACCGAGACTACATACAGGAACGCAAGTAGGAAATGATCGACAGCAAGCGCGTCGTCAAATGGGAGGCGGAGCTGAACGCCTACAGCAGGAAGATGACCGACTTCGAGCGCTTCAAAGCTTACGTGGAGAAAAAGAACGAGATGAACAGGCGTCTGAGCCCTGTGTACGACGAGTATATCTTCTGGAAGCTGAAGCTCGGCGGCTACATGCGTCGCCAGATAACGGAAGCTCGTCTCCTGAAGCGGTTCAAGGAGCTATTTGGAAGCGGAACAGAAACAATAGTCACTATAGGGGATTGGGATCAGAGGCAGCACCGCAAGTTCAAAGAGCCCGTCAAGGACAAGGGCTTCAGGGCGATGTTTCGGAAGGCGGGCTACGACGTGTACCTAATCGATGAGTTCCGTACCAGCTGCAGGTGCAGCGCGTGCGAGCAGGGTGAGTGTACGACGTTCCAGGTCTGCAAGAACCCTTGACCGTACAGGCGCGGCAATATCTTGTGTCACAGGCTGGTCAGATGTACGACTAGTTCCAGGCTGTGGAACCGAGATACGAACGCCGCGTCGAATATCTGGAAGGTAGCGACGAGCGCGATCCGAGGCGAGGGTTGCCCCGCGCACCTTTGAAGGGCCAGAGACCTATTCAGTGGCGCCATCCATATGGATACGTCGGCAGGGAACGGACGTCCCAGGTATCTTGCGACGCCTCCACCCAACCACGATTTGACCTAATACGGGTCGAAGTTGAAAATCTGATCTTGAAGATGCTGAGCTGCATATTTGCCTCAAAAATGCTCTTGACCGTGTGGAGAAGTCGTTGCCTTCGTTCTTAATGCCTCCATTAGAAATTTGATTTGACGTTTTCTTTTTTACATGAGGAACTGCGTATACGCAGGGTTCGTGGTCTCTTCCACGAAGCGGAATCCCACTTTCTGCAGGAAATCCGAAAATGCCGCATCTTCTTGCGCGGGGACCTGGAACGCCACGAGCACCCGACCAATGTCGGCGCCGTGATTGCGGTAGTGAAACAGGCTCACGTTCCACTGAGCAGTTGATCTGTGTATGCACATCGACAGCAAGCATACAATAGTGCGGGGTGAACATTAGTCCAGGGTTTTGTCATTCGCGAGGCGATCTCCAGACAAATAAATGAGCGCAACGTACCCGAGGGTGTCGAGGAAATCTTTCAAAGCGCCAGGACGCTCTGGGAATTCTAGTCGGAAGAGGCGCTCGTTTGGAACCTGGTCGGAAAAAAATACACTCAAGCAAGAAATTAGACACAGCGTCCAGGATGAATTTCTTTCAGTGGCGTGACACGTACATCTTCCGCTCGACCACCAGCCAAATGGCGCAAATGCGACTTCGCCAGCTCGTTCGACGCCACATCTGTCGCGCGCATGCCGTCCTGCGCGTTGATCGAATTCACGACTTCCACAAATTCGCCCTCGGTTTTCGTTTGGATGCTCATCCAGATGCGAGCAGTCGTGTCTTTCTGCGAGCTCATGCGGTAGGTAAACTCGGTCACGTTTCGAGGATCTACAAGTTCACAGACAAGGTTAGTAAAAATCACTGTATTCACAAAATACTCCATCGCTTTTATCAACACTGGACTTACAAATCACATTGTAGAGACGCTGGAAGCTACCTTGGAGCTCTGGGATGTTCACAGACATGAATCGCTCGCGGTCGTCCGATCTATTGAGCAGAACAGTAGTCAGTATGATGCTGTCGCTCAGGTATATTTCTCATAACTCCAGTGCTTGTTCGCTTACCTTTCCGTCACAAATCGAAGTCGGTCAAAGTCCATGTTTGCCGCTGCGAGCACCGCGACGTACTTTTCGTTCTTCGCATTATTCACCCGCGCGTATTTCTTCGCACCAGCCACACTGATCGCGCCTGATTTGGTTGCCAAAAGGTAAACAGACGTCAGCAATTGATGTTAAGATACACTATTTTGTTCTTTCACTCACCAGTAGGCTCCATGAGGGACCGCGTGTCACCAAAGACGTCTTTGATCGCGGAGCAAATCTCGTCAGTCGTGACAGTGATGACTTCATCGACAAACTCCTTGCAGAGACGGAAATTCTCTTCGCCGATTGTCTTGATGCCCACTTCTTCAGTAAATCGGTTCACGTTAGAAAAGGTGACGCGCTCGCCCCGCTTCAAGGACTCTTGGAGAATATTCGCGCCTTCAGTCTCGACACCGATGATCTTCACCGACGGCGCAACTTCTTTGACAAACGCAGCGAGCCCGGAGATCAATCCACCGCCACCCACAGGCGTGAAAATCGCATCTGGCCACTGCCCAGAGGTCTACAATCGATACGTGCAAAGTAAGTATAACGCATTGAAGACTAACAAGACAGTTATCTGTAAACATACCTCTTTCAAGATCTCCATGCCAATCGTGCCGTTGCCCGCGATGACGAGTGGGTCATCATACGGGTGCACGAGCGAGCGTCCTTCAGTCTGTGCAATACGGAACGCTTCTTTCAGTGACGCATCAAAGTCTGTTCCGTGCTCGATGATCTTCACTTGGCACTTTGTGGAATGGGATACTTGCTGCACCGCGGAAAGAAAGCGTCAGATTATCCACTCGATAAATCAAAAAGAGCACAAGGAAGGCAATGCGCCACGTACTGTGTTCTGCAAGGTGCCCAGTGGCGCCACAATGATCGCGTCAACACCGAGCTTTGCAGCCGAGTATGCGACGCCCTAGTGTTAACGAAAGAAGAAGCCATCGATGGCAGGTTAGTTAAAATCCCTTCACATTCACACACAACATCTTCCAACAACTCGTGTCTAAAGCGGACAGCAAGGCACTACATACCTGCAAGTGGTTGCCAGCAGCGATGGCGACAATGCCGTTCTTCTTCTGCAGCGGCGTCAAATTCGCGATCTTGTTGTGCGCGCCGCGGATGTTGAACGAAAACGTGGGTTGCATATCCTGTGTGCGTGAGCACAACACGTGAACGGTTAAGCTCCAGCACATACACAAAGCGCAACATACGACGCATACAATATGACATACCTCGCGCTTCAGATACAGGCTGCAGTTTCCCGGCAATGCGTCAGAGAGCGACGGCGCGTGCTGCAGCGGTGTCTGCAGCGCGACGTCGTACACGCGGCTCTCGATTATGTCCTTGAGGTAGTCGTGGGAGCCTGGACGCACCCACGACGGCGCCTTTGTCACCATCGACAAGCGGCGACGGAGCATGGTTGATAGTCGGGTGAGCTTGCAGTGAACGGCGAGTCTGCTTGTGGCGTGAGGGAGCTGGCGCTTGGATCGGCAGTACGGACGATGCCAATTCTGGTGCCAAAGTAGGCCTGTTGCTTGGAGCCAAGAGGAAAAATCCCATGCTTGGAGGTCTCATTGCGCAAACTTTGGCTCAGGATTTGGAGAGTACCGTATCCGCACAAAATACAAGCGTTTGCTCAAAATGTGCTTTTCATAAAAAGTCATTATATCTGCAATTACAACATAAATAGACACATTTCTTACAAAATTTGTCAAAATATGCTGCAAATATTTGGATAAAGTATATTAAGGTTAAATCTTTTCAAACAATTACATAAATACAACAGAATTTCACACCCAGATCCACAAAGGTGAACCAGATTGAGAGTGTGCATGGTGATTCGATTCTTCTGTAAAAGCAACGACGACCGAGCGACAACCAAACAAGTTCAAGCGAGTCTCCATTTGAAGAATGGGACTTGCTCACGCAGTATGTACCGTAGTGCTTCGTGAGATAGCGATGGCAACGTAGTGAGCCGTTTCCAACAGCCTCTCTCAATGTCCACCCATTTTTCACTTTCGATTTCCATCGACTTGAGTACAATTAAACGACGAGAAGTGAGTAATTGGAGATATATCAATATTAAACACGGCGGGCACGCTCCGGAGTGGTGGAAGTTACTATCTAACTGCCAACGACTTGCATAGCGTTCCGTAGCGTGTTGTACCTGTTCTTACTGATTGCAATCCTTGCATACCTGGACGAGCAGAGAAGACTCGAGGAGCTCGCAATTCAAAAATAGAGGCAGCAGGTTGGGATCGCATTGTGATCGTCATCCACCCCAGGACGAGCCGCGCCTTTTCACTTTTCGCTGCAAATTATACCACTCCCGCCTCACACAAGCACACAATAATGCAAAGATGACTACAACACTCTCGAAGTACACTCACTGCACATACACCACATCATCATTAGGAATGGAACTCACGAGGTTCATCATTTAGAGGCACGCATCAACCTGACCAGTAGGTCAGATAGATAGCTCAGGCACACACGTTTTGTTTACTGCACCAGCCAAACCGTTGATGGATTGCGATTAATCCATTCAGTTCAGCAAAATCAGCATGACAGCTCCAAAAGATTCCTTGGCGCCGTTTCGTTCTGCCTTGCGCATGATGGATGCTTCCCAATGCAATGAATGGCCCCCACCTTCTTCCATGGATGCATGTTACTGATGAAGATGGCTCAGTTCAGTTCCATGGAGATTTGCCTCTTGACATGGAAAGCTCGCATCAAACTGCGTCCATGGAGCTGTGTGAATATCGGTGGTTGGTGGAAGCCGACAAGGTGGTCATATTAGAATACACACGCAAGAATATCAAATGCGCATGTCTCTCACTGACGAATGCAGGTGAAGGTTTACTGCTGGTGGCGTACAGTACGATGTACAATACTCGCTCACAACGACAAACCCACGCAATCCTTGACATATACCAGACAGCCGTGTTCTCTCGCAGCGGCTGGACTCCATTTCTCACAGGAATGCGAGCTGTCTGTCCTCATCGACAGCAAACACATCTATCCTAAGTGACACAACCTGATTTCCAACTTACCAAACAGTTGGTATTGCGCCTTAGGATATCTGTTTTATCATGAATGACATCTCCAGATCGTTGCAAATAGCGACTAGGGTTGCGTAAACCTAGTCGCTGCCCTTTTTCTACTCCATAGACACTGACGGTTTCAAGGGAGTCAGTCAGTTCGCCCTCTTCGGTCGCCAAGTCGGAACAAAGAGGCAAAGCTTCGTTCCCTCTTGAAATCGATACCAGGTGGATCGTATTCGAGAGGGTTTGCTCCAAATGGTTTCCCCTGGAGCACTTATTTTTCTTTTATTCGGAGGTTCCACGCGCGTCCACTTCTTTTCTCGGAAAAGCAGCTTCCCGCCCGCACCGACACCTTCCGTCTACCAACCCCCGCCCGCACTCCAAACTCGCTCGCTCGCTCACCATGAAGCTTCTCACGATCGCGCTCTTCATGAGCGCCGCGCTCGCCACCGTCGCCCAGGGTATGTTCCGTGCGGCTTTTCATTCGTCTTCTGCGTATTCTTTGTATGAAGAGCGCGAGTGGTGACACGTGCATGCTAACGCTCTTTAGAAATAGGTGACGCAGGTTTCCCCGAGACAGGCTTTGTCGCCGAGATCCAAGAGCAGGAGAGTACGAACGCGCCTCGCTTGCGCCGTTTCCTCGCGGATGGCAGCAACACCGGCACGCCTGCGCCGACGCCAGCCCCAGTGACGACCGCGCCGCCGACCCCAGCACCAACACCGAGTCCGACTCCTGCGCCAGCCACGCCAAAACCTGCGACCCCGGCACCAGAAACGCCAGCTCCAACCACCGCTGCGCCATCGCCGAGCCCAAGCCCAAGCCCAAGCCCAAGCTCAACGCCAGCCCCTGAAACTGGTTCGAAAAACGAGACGCCAACGCCGACCACGGCCACTCCTACCGCCACCACTACGAGTCCGTCCGCTACCACCATTGATGGAGCCACGGTTGCGCCAAACTCTGGCAACATTCTGAATTCTTCGTCAAGCTCGTCGGTCAGTGGAACGCTGAAGTCGACAAAGACTCCAGCTCCAACTTCGTCTTCATCGGACACCAGCACGGAAACCGAGTCGAAGATGAGCACCGGAACGATTGCCGGTATTGTCGGCGGTATCATTGGCGGTGTCGCGGTCCTCGCATTCGTGACCATGGTCTTGATCCGCCGAAAGCGCGACACTGACGACGATCCGTTGTCTCCATTTGAATTGTCGATGGACAAGGGATATGGGGGAGCTCAGGCGTACGGAGGAGCCGCGGCAGGATATGCTGGTGGAAACAACGCTGCACAACGGAATGCACCTGTTCGAACCCAAGAGCATGAACTGACTGACACTCCACCAGCTGGCGCTGTCGCTGCGGGCGTCGCGTACTCGCAATTCTACGACGTGCCCACTTCGCCAGGTTCCGTCAACCAGCAACCTCGACGCAACTCCTCTGGCCACCACGACGAAGCGGTTGCCAACAACAACGGAACGAACTTGTGGATGAGTGCGATGGAAGTGAAGGAGAATGACTCGTACCTGAGCGCCAAGGAATCCCACGATGACGACTCGTTGAACAGCGGTCGCAACAGTTACGACGTCGGATACGCTGATGACCAGTCGAGCCAGATCAGTGGCAACAGTGACTTGAACAGTGCAAAGGACTTCCCAGACTACGAAGACGAATCTGCGCGTGGCTCGTACGAGTTGTAAGCTCCATTAGCAACTTGTACATTCAAAAACTGCGCCATTTTTTAATTCGTTGTCGTCGGAGAGAAAGCAAGCAAGCAGATATGGATGGAGACGAGCGTGCCGAGTGCGTGCGTGATGCTTGGCGATGGCTGCCCAAAGTTTTTATATAAGTCTTTTCTCGGTCCACTGGTGCATGGAAATCGACTTAGTCGCGTACCACAATTCAAAGAAGACCCAAGAAGCGCGCGCGATGCAGATTCCAGCAGCAAGCTCAAGAAATTCTAGCCTTTCTTAACTTAACAACAGAAAATACATCGTCTCTCTTCTGAGTTTTTGACATAGTTTGTTAGTGCAACAGCTCCTGGAACGCCTCTTCTTGCAACAACTCCGCCATTTCTTTCTCGATTGCCTCGCGAACGGAGAGGTCTTGCTGGGAGAGCGGGGGACCGAGTGAAGATCCTCGACTGTCCGAAAGTCCAGGGCTTAGCTGGGAATGAAGCTGGAGATTATGTTGAAAGATGGTTGAAGAAGCTGTTCCGCCACCACCAGTTGAAGCCCAGGCTTCTCGCTGCTGCCGGGACTCAAAGAGCTCTTTCTCATAAATGTCCTTGACTTCGTTAAATATATCAAAATCGTCCACTCCATCATCAACGTTGAAGCCGCTTGTCGGGGTGGGTTGATGCTCATCGCGATTGCTCACCAAATTGTTGTTTCCGCCGAGGCGAGCAAATTTCTGCTCGCGGGCTTGCATTCTCTGCAACAAGCTCTGGAGTCTCGCTGATGAGGAAGAATCGGTCTCTTCTGTATCAAAATGTTGAGAATGGACCACGTCGGTGTGTTGTTGAGGGCTCCTTGACGTTTGACTGGAAGGAGAAGCCTGAATAGATACTTGGGATCCTTCCATCGCGTCGACAACATCAAACAACGAAGTCTCGTACAGACTGCTGAAGCTTGTGTTAACGCCAGCGCTTCGACCACCTTGATCACCGCCATTGATGAGCACAAACGGTTGGCTATGGATGGAGCCTGTCAGAGTAACCTCAAATGGTCTATCACGCTCACGCTTTTCGAGTTCGTCATCTTCGTCTTCCTCAAAAATGTGACTTGCCTCGCGTGGATAATGGTGGTGGTCCTCTTCATCTTGCGAATCACCGTCCCGTCGTTCTCTTTGGCGGCGATACTGCCTTTGCGACCGAGTTTCTGCACCAGAGGGCTTCAAAGCGTATGCTCTATGGTAACGACGGTGCGGTCTTGCAGATGCTCCATCTGCGTACTCTGTTCTATTGCCACGCCGCTCGCTTTCTCTTCTCTGATGTGTATGTCGCATCTGCTTCTGCTCTTCCCCCGCCTCTTCTTCTTCTTCTTCTTCTTCTTCTTCTTCTTCTTCTTGTGATGTTACTTCTCGACCTCTCAGGCTCTCGTGCCTTTCATTTTCAGCGTCAGAGCCGACTTCGGATTCAATGCTGAGATATATGTCAAATGGTTTCCGGTTCACTTTCGGAACCGATCCGAGCTGCAGCGTCTCTCGTCGCACTGATCGCGAACTCTGCTCTCGCACACGACAACTTCGAGAGTTTGGCTCGTCCTGATACGAATGTGAGTGATCAGCGTTACTGTGCTCGCCCTCATTTTCATCGTCGCTGCGTGCGTTTCCATCACTACGTTCTTCTTCGCCATCCACATGCGAACCTTCTGGTCTCTCAATGCCCTGCGAAGTTGAGTTGCTCATAACTCTTGACTGGTCAGCGACACTTCTCACAGTGCCCGCGATGGCGTCCTCCATCCGCTGCTTCCACTCGTCCATGATGTCTTTAATTCTCTCCGGGAGCTCGATTGAAGTGTTCAAGAATGACGACATGTCCAACTGTGGGACAGATGATATCGTTGCACTTTCAGTTTGCTTGACTTGGGATAAAGATGATGGTGAATTCTCGTGCGAGTATGCTTTATCTGATACAGCTACAGCCGACGCATTGTTCGCCACGGACCTCGCCAGTCGTTCGTCGAGTTCTCTCTGTTTCTCCTGAATGCGGTCTCGTCGCTCGTGCAGGAGCTCGTCCTGAGTGTCGCGCAGTTGCTGCTGCACTCTCTCCAGCTCCACTTTGAACTTCGTCTGCTCTTCATGGTCTTTCAAATTCATCTCCTCCTTTTGCTTCTGGACCAACTTCCGCAGCTTCTCGACCTCCATCTACGTATTGACAACATAATTCTGTTAGCGCAACCATACGAATCAACCACCAGGCGAACAAGCCAGACAATCCGTTGCCCCACCTTGAGCAAGTCCACGGTTTGATCCGTCTCCAGTCGATACCGCGTTTCCACGTCGTTGCTCTCTTCCAACACTAACACACGCTCTTGGTAGTCGCGGAGCTTGAGCAGCGTCGCCTTGAGCTTGTCACTGAGATTCTCAAGCTCACTGGCATCTCGCTTCACCTGTTCGCGCAGCTCTCTGATCTCGGCTTCGTAAAGATCCCGCTGTCGACTGAATTCTGCCTCGGCTTCTTCTTGAAGTGTTCCTATCTGTCCACATACAAAAGCACACAGTCTTATCAGTCAGCGCTCTTGGCTCTCATTGAATGTCTTCGTCAATACAAAGCGACACAGGTATGTGCCTCTTACCTCCACGATGCGCCGAATGAGCCTTGCGACCTTCTCGCGGTCTTCTTCACACAAGTCTGCGATCCTCGCATTTGTCAACCTACGCTCCTCGGTGTCCATCGTGGCCTTGATGCGAACAGATTGGCGCAGCTCTTTCCATCGCGAAGGCGGAATCGGCACCGCGCTAGGTTTCGTATGCCCATTTATGCTCTGAGTGGCGCTTTTGCGAACGATCTTCTTTGAAGATGAGACGGTGTGGCCCGTGTTGACAGGGACCCCACCAGCGCTGAGATACAGATGGCTATTCGTACCTGTCGATAGCGTAGCGCTTCCAGTATCAGCAGCCGATCGTCGCCCTGCCCGACGGCACCATTCCTGCTGCTGGGTCTCCATTTTCAGTTCCAAGCTCGAGCGGCTCTCCATGATAATGCAAGTATGTGGTCCACATGGAATACAAATAATAAAAGACTGAAGGGAGTTGATTGGCTGATATGTCGAATAAAACCTTTTGATTGGATATAAAATTAATAGGAGCTACTGATACATTTTTTTGCGTTCAGACGATCAACCACGACGGAATGTGGCTTGGAAATCGAAGTGCCGAGCCATTTCGGAGGGTCAATCACTCGCTCGTCCGTCTGCATTGACGCACGTCTTGGCGGATATCGCGACGCGCGTCTAGAACATACTGCGCCTGCACATACGAATACACACATACGAGCTTAGTAAACGATCATCCACACTGATCTCAAAGCGCACAGGAGGCAACTCACTGATGATAGGCAGGCACGTTCTGGCGCTTTCGCTCCCGCATGGCCATGATGTTCGCGAGGTACGAGAACGACATCAGGTGCAGCTGTACCACAACAAAAACAATGCAGTCATTATCATGATCCACACTCATTCGTGCATGTCGGAAATCTCTCTCACACATACCTGCTTGTTGTAGTCGTCTTTGATAGGATTCGCACACGTGCAACAAACACAGAGCACCACAAACTCGTTAGCTTAACGGCAAGAGCACACATGCACACAGCACAATGGGGTGGCATTTACCTAGAGAGATTTGGTTCATCTGCCGTGCCTGCTCGAGCTGCTCGACGCGGCGCTGCTGCTCGAGCTCCTGTCGGTGCAGACGCACTTGTACGTCGCTGGGAAATCCTGTCGTTACAATACAATCACACACACGCAGCGTGAGCATAACGACCCACAGGTACAGATGAGCATAGATTCTGTATTTAGCCAGCGAGAGAAAGCAGGGTGTACGCACGGGCAGAGCTTCGCGGGTCCATGGTGCTGGCGGCGCTGCCGTTAATTCTGCAATGAGGTGAGGAGCCAGCACCTGGTGACTTGTCTGTCTGTTGATGGAAACAGTCCCAAAAGTTCAACCAAACCAGACGCTTCTAGGAGAATTTCTTGCGCAAAAAAAGCACCAGGACGCTCTTTTAAATACGGTCTAGGTCCAACACTTTTCCCATAGTAACGCTGTTTAAATGCTGGCCAAGACGCTTCTAGGAGAATTTCTCCAAATTCTCAATATTTTCGACGAATGAAATTGATTTCAGTAAGGTATAGTGATTTCTATTGGCAAAAAACAAGGTTGCCAAACAAACTGCAAGTTTCATCCAATTAAATGAATTTAGACACTATTTAGACGAATCACAGATGATCATTCATCGAGAAGGACAGCGATTGGCGAGAAATGGTGCCTCGCGCGTTCCCAACCATCCATGTGCGTGTCTTTTGGTGGCGAAGAGCTCCATTATCTTGAGAAGCTGGAAGCGGAAGCGAAGCGAGTGCTTGGAGTTGTAGATAAACAGGCGACCATGACGCGCGTGGACGATGACTTGATGATGACCATCGCCTCGGACGACGAGGTACGTAACGTATTAAGCTGTATGTGCGCTCTGCAATGGCTCTGGGCTCACCTTTTCTCTTCTTTTGCTTGGTGAATGTAGCTGTCCAATGTTGAGGAGAGCTCGGATGAAGAGGACGAAGACCAAGAGATGAAGGACGCCATCATCTCCAAGGTACTTGCTTACCCACATGCTTACATGCAACACTGCGTTTGCGCATTGCAACTTATTCGCCTTATGTGCTTATCACGCAACAGAAACAAGTGAAGGAGGCGGAGCACGCGTCGAAGAAGGAGAACGTGATCGCCGAGGGCTTTGAGTTCGACGCCGATGGGTTCGCTGGACCAAGCGGATCCTCGTGGGATTTTACCAGTACGTTTAGTGCTGTTGTCATCATTCCTAGATTATGATATGCATTGAGCCTCGCATTCTAATGGCGTGATTTTCTTTGTGATCTGTAGAGGCGATTTCTCGCATTGAGACCCTGGAAGCCAGCATGCACCAGGGCACGAAGCGCACCACGATCCAGACGAAGATCGCCAAGCTCCGCAAGGAGAAGGATGCTGCAAAGAAGGCGAAGCTGGATAAGAAAGCGCTGAAGGCGGCAAAGAAGAGCAAAAAGTCGAACGACAGCGACGACGAGAACGACAGCGATGCGGATGAGCAGGCTGACGACGACAACTCGGACGCGAGCGGCTCCGACAAGGAAGGGTCGGATGCTGAGAGCAGCGAAGGAGAGGAGGATGATGGTGCTGCGTACGAACAGCCTGAGGACGATGACGAAGAAGTCGAAGACGATGTCGTGGAAGAAGCGCGTCTGCAATCGGCTCTGAAGGACGGCAAGAAGGACCTCAAGTCGCGCGAGGAGATGGCGGACGAGATCGAGAAGAAGCGCGCCGCCGAGTTCTTCGACGTGGATCCGTTCGCCGCGGAGGAGTTTGCGAAGTCCAAGTTCGAAACGTTCGCTGACCTGAAGCTCTCTCGTCCGATCATGCGCGCAATCACGCAGATTGGCTTCGAGAAGCCAACGCCGATCCAGCAGCGTGCGATCCCAATCGCGCTGACGGGCAAAGACATTTGCGCGAGTGCGCAGACTGGTAGTGGTAAGACCGCCGCGTTCCTGCTGCCGATCCTCGAGCGTCTCCAGTTCCGCTCGCGCCGCGTGCAGTCGACGCGCGTGATGATCATCTGTCCTGTTCGTGAACTGGCGACGCAGTGTCAGTCGATGCTCGAGCAGCTCTCTCGCTTCACGGACATCACGTGCGCGCTCGCGGTCGGTGGTTTGCCGCTGAAGGCCCAGGAAGTGGAGCTCCGCAACCGCCCGGACGTGGTCATCTGTACTCCTGGTCGTATGATTGACCACTTGCGCAACTCCAAGAGCATCCACATGGACGATTTGGAGATCCTGGTGCTCGACGAAGCCGATCGCTTGCTCGAACTCGGGTTCACGGAGGAAGTGCACGAGCTCGTGCGCATGTGCCCCGTGGCGCGCCAGACGATGCTCTTTTCCGCGACGCTGACGTCCAAGGTCGACCAGCTCGTGAGTTTGTCCATGAAGCGTCCCGTGCGCATCAGCACGGACCCGCTGTTCGACATGGCGAAACACCTGGTGCAGGAGTTTGTGCGTATCCGTCCGAATCGTGAGGACGATCGTGAAGCCATCCTGCTGGCGCTCTGCACGCGTACGTTCCGCACGAACACGATCGTGTTCATGGAGACCAAGGTCCACGCGCATCGCATGATGATCATCTTTGGGCTCGCGGGCATCAAGGCAGCCGAGTTGCACGGCAACCTGCAGCAGAAGGAGCGTCTTGAGGCGCTGCAAAACTTCCGCGACGGTTCGGTAGACATCCTGCTCTGTACCGATGTCGCGGCGCGTGGTATCGATGTAAAGGGCGTGCACGCCGTGATCAACTACGAAATGCCGAAGGACATCACGACCTACGTGCATCGCGTGGGTCGTACTGCGCGTGCCGGCCGCAACGGTCGTGCAGTCACGCTCACGAGCGAGTCGCGTCGTCTACTAATGAAACAGGTGTCACGCCATTGCCACGGCTTCGTCAAGAGCCGAGCCGTGCCGGACCCGGTCATCGCGCAGTGGAAAGCGCGCATCGAGAGCATGCAGAGCGACGTGAAGCTGATCATGCACGAAGAGACGCTCGAGAAGCGCATGCGTGAAGCCGAGAAGGAAGCCATGAAGGCGACCAACATGGTGCGCTACGAGGACGAGATCGCATCGCGTCCAGCGCGCACGTGGTTCATGTCGGAGAAGGAGAAGAAGCGCGTCGCTGAGAACGCCGAAGAGGACCGGATCGAGCGCCAGGGGCTGGACCCAGCGAATGAGAGCGAGTTCTCGCGCGCCAAGAAGCTTAAGATGATGAGCCACAAGAAGCGTCGCCTGTTTGAGATCCGCGAGCGCGAAGAGCGCATGCTCGCGGACGCCCAGGCAGAAGACTCGGACGACGACAATGGCGGCGGCAAGAAGGGCAAGAAGGTGTTCGCGTCGGTGCACGTCGCCGCGGCGGCCAAGCACGCGAAGAAGTCCAACCAGCTGACGGCTAAGGAGCGCGGCGAAGAGTCCATCGCCGAGATGCACGAGCGCAAGCGCTTGAAGCGCGAGAAGGTTCGCTCCCAGAAGAGTAGCCACGCGCCAAAGTCCGGGTTCGATGTGGATATGAACGGCGGTGGCGAGTCCTTCAAGCCCAAGGCCAAGTCCCGCAGCGGCGTGCAGGAGAAGAACCCGTTCGAGTTCAAGGAGAAAATCACAAATTACAAGAAGCACGCGAAGAAGACGGCGAGCTCGTTCAAGTCCAAGTCCAAGTTCAAGCGCCGAAAGTAGAGCAGTTACCACTAATCCTCTAGAGGGTTCGTAACGTGTTCCCCAAGAGCTAGCCCCCAAGTGTTTCCTTTCAACATAGATTTGTCTTTATGAATTTTGCATTGAGCTCCTCGTTTTGTTTGGAGCTCCTCGTTTGAGCTCTTCGTTTGTCGTGAAGCTTCTTAAAATGATCTGCCCATTGAGTTCTACCTCATTCTCAAAATACGGTAATCGCGTTTGACACGCATGAAAATGCACTTTCTTTTTGTATTGGAGACTGACACATCTCACCTTGTTTTGACACAACTGCGCACTGTCTGTCGCATGGGTTCAGCTCACGACGAGCGTCCAGCAATACAGTTTGCTCATTTGGAGCTTTTCGCCAAAAAGACAAGCACGAATAGCAAGGTGATAGAATAATGGCGACTGGCAACGGCGGTAACAACGACCCCGTAGACTGGCAGGCGCTGCTACTGCAGGCGCAGACCCAATGGAGCGTCGGCCACGATGAGCTCGTGACGTACTACCACTCGCTGCCGCACGAGGCGCACGTGCTCGGCGCGTTCGTCGCGGGCATCTGCGTGGGGCTCTTGCTGCCAAAGCTGCGCCAGCCTTTCCGCCGCTTCTCGACGGTCGACGACATCCCGATGAAGTTCTTCCACCAGGAGCGCCAGATTCACGCTGTCGGGGTCAACTACAGTGACGGCGACACGTTCCGTGCGCGTCACGTGCCGTTCTGGCGGGGTGTCGGCGCGTACACGGGCAAGGCGTCGGACCACACGCTGCAGGTGCGGCTCGCGGCGATCGACACCCCCGAGACCGCCAAGTTTGGCAACGCCGGTCAGCCGTTTGGCGACGAGGCGAAGAAGTGGCTCACCGAACACCTCAGCGGCAAGAAGCTCACGCTCACGCTGCTGCATAAAGATCAGTACTCGCGCGCGGTGTGCATGGTCGAGTACGGACGCTGGCCGTTCCGCAAGAACGCGTCCGAGGAGATCTTGAAAGCCGGGCTCGCGAACGTGTACCGCCAGGCTGGCGCGGTTTACGGCGGCAAGCAGGACACGTTCGAAAAGCTCGAGGCGCAGGCACAGAAGAAGAAGATCGGTATCTGGAGTCAGGGAAAGAAGTACGAGAGCTCGAGCGACTACAAAGCGCGTCTCCGTGCGTCCAAGTAAGAATGAATGAACGCTATACATAGTGAAGAATAGATGTTACTCTGTCCATACATAAACAACGCTACTAATTGTTCAGCTTTGCTGGAATGGCACCAAGGAGTTAAGCTCGTAGTTCGTCGATCCAGTCGTAGTTTTCCTCATATTCGCCTGTGTACAGGTCAAGAGTGTCATCGCCCCCTTCACCATTCTTATCAGCTTCATTTGCGTCGTCCTCCGGCTTTGCTTCAACACCAACCGCGCAGGCGATGCGAGGAGTGGCCGAGCCGCACACTGCGTGAAGCACGATGCTCCAGTGTGGCTTGCGCTCCGCGAACAGCGGGAAGTGGGGGTCTTTCCACTCGCCGCTCACGAAATCGTTGGTGTCGAGCACCAGATTGCCCACTTTGCCCGACAGATCGCCCTTCTCACAGACACTCGGGTCCTGTTCGTACTTTGCAGGCGTGCACTTGTACTGCGCGGCTGGTTTCCCCTCGCATTGCGGCGTGCCAGCGTACTCGGACGACGGTCCGCACGCCTTGTCCGGGTCGTAGTGGTTGCCTGTGATGGGCTTGGCGCACCCGGCGAACGAGTCCGACGTCTTGGAGCGCGGCGACGCATTCCAGTCGACGTGGATATGGTACTGGAACTCGTGAATCTTCGCCAGACCCTTGCACTGCGGGTCCGACTTGCGCACCGCGGCGATGTCTAACGCGCTAAAGTCCAGCGACGCGAGGATCCATGCAGCCTGAGAATTTTCGTCGCCGCTGTGTTGGATCGTGATCGCGCCTTCGATGCCAGCGGCAGATGCGCGCTCGAACTCGTACACGATCTGATTCTTGGCTGCTGCAGGTGAGGCAGGAGAGGGAGCAGCGGTACTGCTAGATGAACCCTGCGCTGCGCAGATGAGGGAGGCGAGCGTCACGCAGGCGATCGCGAGACGCGAGGAGCTCAGCATGCTTGCTGCTTGCTTTGCTTTGGCTCTTGAACTTTTGAACTGATAGAGAGACATCGACGCAATCACAAAAGAGTTTAAATTGACGTGGTTCACATCATTTTATACCCATTGCATGTGGACCACACTAATTCACAGCTTCTTGTTGTGGCATTTTGGCAACCGACACATTTCACACAAGAGCAAGAAGAGCTGATAGATCGACATGGATCGCTACGAGCGCGGCAACGTGCTCGGTGAAGGTACGTTCGGTATCGTGTACGCCGCGACGCAGAAGAGCACAGGACGACGCGTCGCTATCAAGCAGTTCAAGCGCGGCAAATTCAAGGACGGCGTGGACTTCACGGCGCTGCGCGAAGTGAAGTTGCAGACCGAGCTCAAGCACCCGAACGTTGTGGAGCTGCTCGATGTGTTCGTCGCGAACGACACGATCAACGTCGTGTTCGAGATCCTGCCGAGCAACCTGGACGACGTGATCAAGAACAAGGCGATCGTGCTCACGCAGGCCGACATCAAGGCGTACATGAAGATGCTGCTCGAAGGTATCGCGTACTGCCACGACCACTACGTGCTGCACCGCGATCTGAAACCCGAGAACTTGCTGATCGGACCGGACGGACAGGTCAAGATTGGGGATTTCGGTCTCGCGCGCATCTACGGGAGTCCAAATCGCAACATGACGTCCATGGTGTGCACGATCTGGTACCGCCCGCCGGAGCTGCTCTTCGGCGCGCGCGAGTACAGCGGCTCGGTGGACATGTGGGGCGTCGGCTGCATCTTCGCGGAGCTCATGCTGCGCACGCCGTACCTCACGGGCATGAACGAACTGGACCAGGTGGGTAAGATCTTCCACGCGCTCGGCACGCCCACGGAGGAGCTCTGGCCGGGCATGTCGTCGCTGCCAAACTACGTCGAGTTCACGCCCAGCACCGCGCCGCCCATGTCGTCGATCTTCTCCGCTGCCTCTGAAGACGCATTGGATCTGCTCACAAAGCTGCTAAAATTTAACCCCGCGGAGCGCATCACCGCGGTTGACGCGCTTAATCATCCGTACTTCAGCAATGCCCCTGCGCCGACACCCGTGGAGAAGCTGCCGTCCACAAAGTTAAACCCAGCAGAGTAAGTAGTAATAATGAGTGCACGGGCTGCATGATTGCCATAGTCAGCCGTCCAAAGCTGCGCTTCCCAGCATGAGCTTGTCTGATACATGTTGCTTTCCAGAAGAACGCCCGCCACATAATAAAGGTCAGCGAGCTCGTATTTTTAGTTACGTTTCGAATTGTATCTATATTTGGAGGGCTTTGCATGCGGGTCACAAATAGACCACATGGGTTTCATAAATAGCGCCACCACCTCTTGGCTGTTCTGATGCTTGCTTGAAGCCTGCGTGTGCGCATTGAAGCCCCTGTACGTGTGCTATATAGACGCGTAAGCTATCATTATACTCCAGGGCGTTGAGAGTGATAGCAGAATAGACAAAGCAGACCCGCAACCTCCATCGCAGCAACCATTCGGCTTCCACGCGTGGTCCCAGAGAGAGAGAACTACTCGCGCCAAGAGATGGACGACGTCGCGGCGCCGCGCAACCCGCCCCCAAAACCCAAGCGCGCGAACCCTCCGTCCTCTAACTCGACCTCGATCTCCCTCGCAGACGACGACGGCTACTCGGACTCGGAGTACAACATCTCGCCCGCGCGACGAGGGCGACTGAACCACCAGGCCGCAGCGTCCCGCCATCAGCAACTTCAACAGCAGAGCGATTCACCACCCATGACGCCGACGTACCACCAGCCCGTGGGGAGAGCCAAGGTGCCCATCGTGGACGCGGAACCGGAGACGACGATCGGCGTCGCGGTCAAGATGAAAGGCGAGCTGAGCTTCGAGCGCCTGCTGCGCATCGAGGGCGAGTTCGAGGGCAAGCTCATCTCCAAGGGCTCGCTTGTCATCGGCTCCAAGGGCGTGCTCACGGGTCCGATCGAGAACATGAAGGAGGTGCACGTCGTGGGCGGCAAGATCGTCGGCAACATCATCGTCGAGAAGCTCGTGCTACGCGACAAGGCGCAGGTGTTCGGCAACATCACGGCCAAGACCGTCAAGATCGAACCGGACTGTGTCGTCATCGGACGGCTGAATATCAACCCGCAGGCGCCAGAGCTGATCAACGAGAAGGGCGAAATCGTGAAGGACGATGGCACTGCTGCTACGGGGGCTGCACCGCCAGCAAAGTAAGGTAGGCGTAGGACACCTAGAGAGGGCGCATTAGTTATTAAACAACCAAGGATATAGGAAGGGAGGCTAGCGTAGAGAGCTAGCTATTCAGAGCATTTTTTATCATCAGAAACAGCAAAAGACAACAACACAAACAAACAAAAATCATGATATATATGATGTAATATATACAAATTCTTCATCCTTACCACTCGTCCATATGCAATCAAGATAGCGGATATATCCACCAAGAGCCCACTTGAGATGACAGCTCTGCGCTTAGAACTTGGACGGACGGCGTCGGCCGGTGAACTTGCTGTCGGCCTTGACCTTCTTGCCCTGCTTGCGGTAGCGCTCCTTCTTGGCGAGCACCCAGTCCTTGACCTTGACCGGCTCGCGGCCCTTGCCCTTGCGTTGCTGTTATTGTATCATTGGACAACAAAGGATAATGTTAGCAAACGAGCAGCTCAAACTTGGGGGACGCCAACCACACCACAATAGACGTACGTGAAGCTGCTTGCGACGCGCTTCGAAAGCGATCTCCGACGCGCCGGCGTCTTCGCCCGTGCCGAGCCCCTTCGGGATCACTGGCGTCGCGTCGTAGCCCGCGAACAGGCACAGGTAGAACTTCTTGGCCTTGGCACTGTTGGGGAAATCGATCACGAGACCACCAGAGAAACCGCAGCGCATGGCACACCCGGAAATCTCCTCCATCTGCTCGGGGGTCTCTGGGTACAGCTGCAGCACGGCGCGACTGCCGCGCTTCAGGCACGTATAGAGCGACGTGAAGAAGCGCGTCAGACGCTTGCGCGCCGTGTGCTCCTTCTTGTCCGAGTAACAGAGCCACTGGATCGCCGAAATGCTGATGCAGCCGTCAAAGACGCCCGGACGGAACGGCAGACCGCCACCCATGTCCTGCAGGAACACATCTCCACTACTGTCGCGCTCGGACGCGATGTCGAGCATGTCTTTGCTGATGTCGACGCCGACCCACGCGTGACCGGCCTGCTCAAGCGCGACTGTAAACAACACATGCACAGATACACACACACGAGCGTTCGTGAGTACAGGACGTCCATGTGTTCGTCAGCGCATTTGTAAACGCTATCAGTTAGATGCACCTCCACTCAGTCCACTGCCGCAGCCTACATCGAGGATGAAGTGCTCCTGGTCCTCCGGCAAGTTCAAGAGCTCAATGGCACGGTTTGCCAGCTCTTCCTGCACATTCAAAACCAAACAAATCAACGCGAGTGTCAGCACACTGAAATGAAGCATACATGCGCAAAAAATATAGGCTGGTTGCGCTTGTCAGGTGTCCAAGCAAACGGTGGCACCATCCACACACACGCACCTGTACTTTGATGATACGCGAGCTCGAGTTGTACTTGGCTGCTTCTTTTTCATCGTAAAAGAGCTACAACAACGACAAAATAAGCGGATTAGCACACCACAGACACTAGCAAGTCAAGCACACGTGCTGATATTTTCGGAAGCACATTTAGAACGCACCTCTGGCGGCGAGATGTGCTCCGGACGGCTCATGATGCTGCCTCTTGCTTGCTTCCTCTCGTCTTCACAATTGGCAGCTTTTGTGATGCCAGCGAAACGGAGCCAATCAACCAGAGGTATGTGGACCACCGTGAAATGTCCGGTAAAAAATGTGCTCGTACATTTATCAACTTAAACATAATATTAAGGCTCATAACATAACATATAAAATGAAAGAGCTTCTACAACAATAATATCCTTAAAATGCTTCGATGCGAAAATACACCAACTCATTAGGAGTAAAATAACCAAAACAAACTACACCACAAAATCAAAAACAACCACCAAAATGTTGGAGACCACGATTTCAGAGTCCGACTTCTCGTCATTGCTGTCGCTCAAGTCACGAAATCACTGAACAAGCACTCGTTCTCCACGGTCAACTATGCTCTAGAAATGAATAAGGATGTCGTCTCCATCATCACAATTGCGCACCTGCTACTACATTAGCTATTGTACATACCCAAAAATGGCGTGAGCAATGAATGAGCTTAGACGACTTTCAAAGAGATTCATAAGGGACATGCAAGCTGCAAAAGTTGAAATGCCAACCTTGGTCAGCCGGAAGTTTGTAAATCAAACTTAAAGCAGCCGAATAGCTGGGACCCTTAAAACGCGCAATTCAAAGATTCAAGTTGGCTTGGCTGCTTCAAACGAGCGGTGAGCTGAGGACTATTTGAGTTGAAATCAGTGCTGATCCTAATAATATACCAAGATTGCACCTACTGATCGTGAAATGTATACAATCATGACAGTCGAAGCTGGAACGCTTCGAAGTGATCACCGTCTTTAAACAAATATCGGTATCTCACAAAAGACTCACCATTGGAGGAAGCCACCTGCGAATCTGTTAAACCCCTCAACGTCGAACGTCCTATTTTCTCGCCAGGCACAGATAAATGGATAGGAAGTTTACAAATCGGCCCTGCTTTGAGTGTTTTGATGATTTGAAGATGTCTTGCATAGGAAATGTAGCCATTTGTCCAACAAACAGGCTTTGCTGCTTGGGTCGATTAAAAGAGCCTCTTCTGCCTTTTGCCGTGCTGTCGAAGAGCAAGCAAGTCATCGTTGTCGCCGCGATATGGATTAACGGGTCAAGCCCAAATCAGACTTTGCACGATGCTCACAGTACTGTGCGAATCAAATCGAACTTTGCACGCTGCTCACAGTAAAAAAAACAAGAATGAAGGAGGAAGCAAGTGAAAGCCCGTTCCCAGAAAGCCCAAACCAGCAAAACGCGCTCTATCAGAAGTCAGAAATCGAATTTCGCAGTGTTATGCATTATAGTCATCATTTTTACCACATAAAGACGTTTTGAAACATTATTTGTGGCCATTCTATTAGAAAATAAAGGGAAATCAGAACCAACCCCTCTTCCTTCATCACGCCATTTTACCAAACAGATGCTGGATGTAATTTGCATAGTCTGCATGCAGTGTTCAAAAGATAGAATTACTGAATGAAATTTAGTTATTGGAAATAAAGGCAGTTGTATGCTACAATGTACTGATTTAAAATGAAACACTACAAATATTCGGCACTGCCTGCAGTGTTTTCGTTTTGCCACAGTATTGGACAAACATCTTGCCTGCGTGAATGGGGCGGAACAGCACTCGCCAACCTGGCTCTGCACGAATATGCAGCGCTGGCTCGATGCCTCCTGTAACGCAACATGACCTACCCTCTCTCTCTATGCGTTTGTGTGTGTGTGTGATGAATCCCTATGTGAACAACAAGCAAGCAGCACCGCCCACCACCCACACAGCAGCACATTGCTATTCTCGGCTCTCCAATTCGGGAAGCGCCTCTCTGCCTGTCGTCACAAGAAGAAGCGCGCTCCTCACTGCACTACACTCTCGAACCGCTCGTAGTCGCGTCGTCAAGATAGACGAAACGCGATTTGACTGATCGAATTCCTCTCTTTCGAAGAAGCGCGCGCCTCCCACATCCCACACTCGCACGTTGCACTCCGCACCACACTCTCTGTTGCCAGGCGAGTGTCATCACACGACGAGAAGTAGCGGATCAACAGCAGCAGCTCCGTCCACGCGAATCAACCAGCTCACTCGCGCTTTCTTCTTCCCGTCCAGACCAGCAGATTCAAGCGACCACTAAGCAAGGCAGCATGCAGAAGGAAGGCAGCGGCGGCGGCTTCATCCTCTACAACCTCAACATGGACGACGGCCAGTCGAGCCAATCGTCGGCGCCGAGCGCGCCGAGCCCGTACTCGCTCGGACCACCCGGATCAGCTACGCGCCTCGCGCCGCGTAACAACTTCCGCGCGCCGCCTCCGCACACCGCGGTGCTGCGAACCAACTTCACGACCAATGCGAGCGCGAACACCGGTGGCGGTGGTGGCGGCGCACGCGGCTCGATTGGCGGACACAACGACTTCAACGAATCGCCAGGCACAGGCTTCCAGGACGCGCGCACGCCGCACATGGCGGTCGTGAACGGCGGTGCCGCGGGTGGCGCGACCCAGCAGTTCATTCAGGCCGTGGCGCCCGAACAGCAGAAGGCGACGGCGTCGATGGTCAGCATGGTGGCGATCATCCTGTGTATCGTGCTCGGCCTGGTGGTCGGCACCGTGCTCAACCACTACAACGTGGAAGAAGCCATCACAGACTGGATCAAGACTCCCGGCAATCTCTACATCCGCGCTATCCAGTGTATCGTTGTGCCGCTCGTGTTTGTGAACTTGGCCGTGTCGGTCGCCGACTTGATCCACATCGGAAAGGGTCAGGCCATCGGCATCCGCGTCGCACTCTTCTTCCTGGGCACGACACTCATCGGCATCGGCGAGGGCATCGGCATGGGCTTCCTCGCGCGCGAGGTCTACAACAAGCAGACGGTCGCTGAGGACAAGAGCAAGGAGGCGATCTTCGGCATCCAGTGCAGCAACGGCAAGTACCTCGAGATGCTCAGCTCCGGACTCTTGACCTGCTCGGGGGAGGCGCTGAACGCGACATCGCAGTTCTCGGTGAGCGACGTCAACTCGGCGCTCATACGCACGACCGTGTCGCTCGACGCGAAGGCCTCGGTCTCGGACAACCTCATCGAGATCCTGCACATGATCGTGCCGGCCAACATCATGGCGGCGTTCGTGAACAACACGCTGCTGAGTATTGTCGCGTTCGCGATCCCGTGCGGTATCACACTCGCGCGCAGCTTCCACGGCCCGATCCAGCTCAACCCGCTGCTCGAGTTCCTGCGCGAAGTGAACGAGTCGCTCGTGGTGATGACGAACTGGGTCATCCGCTTCACGCCCTTCGCAGTGTTCTCGCTACTCGCCGGCTCGTTCGGCGCGAATCTCACGAGCGTCGTCCAGATGTCGCCGATCGTCATGACGCTCAGTGTGAGCGGCTTGTTCATCTGTGCCGTGCTCGTGCACGTGTTGATCATCATGCCCGTGATCTTCACCGTGTTCACACGTAGCAATCCGTTCACATACATGCGCCACATGCTCCCGGCGTACGTGTACAGCATCGGTTGCTCGTCGTCCGTGGCGTCGCTGCCCGTAAGTATGCGCTGCATTGAGCAGTCGCGCGAGGTGTCCAACTCGGTCATGTACTTCGTCATGTCCATCGGCGCGTCGCTCAACATGAACGGCACGGCGATCTACCTGCCGATGATGGTGTTCTTCCTTGTGGACGGCTCGGGTCTAAACAGCGCGTTTGGCTCGTTCCAGATCGGCGTGCTCGTGCTGGCGTCGTTCCTCGGCTCGTTGGCGGCCGCGCCTGTGCCCGCGGGCAGTCTCGTGATGCTTACGACCGTGTGGAAGATCACATTTCCGGGCCAGGAGCTCCCGGAGCTCTACTCGCTGCTCGTGGCCGCCGACGTCGTGCTTGACCGCATGATCACGTTCTGCAACATCAACGGCGACGCGATGGTCTGCCGCATCATCAACGACCAGGTCGACGAGACGCTCACGGGCGAGATCATGCGCAACCACCATGAGCCGATCGCCGCCATGTAGATTTACCAACATCAAGAAAGATACGCTGAGGTAGTTGGCGGAATCATCATTAAGAAGAAAGAAAGAAAAGGAGCAGAAAATAGCAGCAACAAACACGGGTATTTGTATTTTTCGGATAGTGTGTGTGTTCGTCCGTTTCCATTTAAATTGAACCATCGCACAGCTACGTCAGGATGGGATACGAACGTCACGAGCCGAAATATTCGCGACAAGAAAATGCAACGCTGCAGTTGATCAACGTCAACGTCGATGTCTCTCAGACTCTTCGCTGACGTATGCGGGCATTCCTCGATCGCCATGAAGCGCCAAGACAAAGCACTCAACATCAAAGAAGGGCTCGGCCCCTTGTTGGACCCTGTATGCGGAGCTCGACGACAAAGCCGTCAAGTGAGTGGCTGAGGAGAAAGCAATGGGGGAGAAAGTGACTCGTATTGCCCATGGTCTAGGTTGCAGCGAGTCCAATCTACATAGACGTTTGAAACCGCTGACGTCCGGCGCCGTTACTGCTCCGCGTGGACCAAAGACTGCTCTCTCACACGAGCAACGATTCAGTATATAATGAGTTGGACACTTGCAGATCGATCAACGACAACAAAGGAGCTGACGGAGAAAGCGCGCGCCAAGTGGCCTGTCAATGACTACGGTGTGGCGAGTGCGAGATCAAGACGAGGAGTTGCATTTTTCCATCACGATCAATAGTCACTCTTCTGAAACTATACTATGGATGTGAGTTTTTGCAGTCACTAAAGTGAAAAATGACGCTGCACTTGCAATCCCTCCGTGACCATCACTCTGACAAGTGCCCTCACACGCCAATCCAATCCAACCCGCCGCCTTGCTTTGCTTTGCCCGCCCCCTTCCCTTCTGGAAGGAAACATTGGAGCGAGTGCGAGCAAAGGAAACAGGAACGAAAGACACGGCGGCGGCGCGTGTGGATCTTCCTCTCTATCTATCTCTCCATCGTCATCTGTTGGACGTGACGCGTGCAGCTGTCTACTGCTCAACCAACCGGAGCGTCTGCCATGCATCTTCTCAACCTCACACTGCAGCCCCCGTCGGGCATCAACCTCGCGGTGTACGGCAACTTCACCGGTCCGCAGGCACAGGAGTTCGTTGTCTCGCGCGGCAACGTGCTGCAGCTGCTGCGTCCCGATGAAGCTGGACGACTGGAGACCGTGATCTCCACCGAGGTGTTTGGCGTCATCCGCAGCGTGCACCCGTTCCGCTTGACCGGCGGCACGCACGATTACTTGGTGATTGGCTCGGACTCGGGCAAGATCATCGTCGTCGAAGTGAATGCGACCACGAACCAGTTTGAGGAGCGCCAGAACGAGACGTACGGGAAAACGGGCTGCAGACGCATCACGCCAGGACAGTACCTTGCGGTGGACCCGAAAGGACGTGCGATTATGATTGGCGCGATCGAGAAGCAGAAGCTCGTGTACGTGATGAACCGCGACGCGTCCAACCGCCTGACGATCTCGTCGCCGCTCGAAGCGCACCGCTCGAATGCAATCCACTTTGGCATTGTTGGCGTTGACGTCGGCTTTGAGAACCCAATTTTCGCGTGTTTGGAACTGGATTACGCGGAAGCGGACACTGATCCGACTGGAGCTGCGGCGCGGGAAGCTGTGAAGACGGTCGTGTTCTACGAGCTCGACCTGGGTCTCAACCACGTGACGAGACGATGGAGTGAACAGGCCGTTCGGAGTGCGAATATGCTCGTTGCTGTGCCTGGTGGAAGCGATGGACCTGGCGGCGTGCTGGTGCTCGGCGAAAACACGATCCAGTACAAGAACGAGAACCACCCGGAACTGACCTGCGTGATCCCGCGTCGAGAAGGAGAGAGTCGCGACATCATGATCGTGTCTGCTGCGACCCACAAGCAGCGCGACTTGTTCTTCGTGCTGTTGCAGTCGGAGCTTGGAGATTTGTACAAGATTTCGCTGGATTACTCGGGCAACATCGTGCAAGAGATCAAAGTACAGTTCTTCGATACCATGCCAGTGGCGTCGTCGATGTGCATCACGAAGACAGGTCTGCTCTTTTGCGCGTCCGAATTCTCCAACCACTATTTATTCCAGTTTTTGAGCATCGGTGAGGGTGACAACACGGCTCAATCCTCGAGCTTGTTCATGGATACCTCAGAGTACCCGACATTCCCGTTGCGCAAGCTGACGAATTTGGCGATGGCAAGTACTTTGTCGAGCTTGAGTCCTGTGACTCAGTTGCTAGTGGACGATCTCGCGAATGAGCAGATTCCTCAGATCTACGCACTTTGCGGTCCAAACAACCGCTCTTCACTGCGAGTGTTACGTCACGGTTTGCCCGTGACTGAAATGGCGGCGAGTCCGCTTCCTGGTGTCGCGAAGGCTGTATGGTGCCTGAAGGAATCGTACGGCGACCAGCACGATAAATACATCGTAGTTAGTTTTGAAGATGCGACACTCGTGCTCGAGGTTGGTGAGACCGTCGAAGAAGTGACGGAGTCTGGTTTCCTTCGTGACCACGGATCGCTTCTGGTGACTCTTCTGGAAGATGACTCGATGCTTCAAGTTCACCAGGGCGGTATTCGCCACGTACGCAAGTTCCAGCCAGTTACCGAGTGGAAAGCACCAGGTAAAAAGGTCATCGAGAAGTGTGCGGCAAACTCCAGACAGGTGGTGATTTCGCTTGCAGGCGGTGAGGTGATTTACTTCGAGCTCGGTACATCGGGTGATCTGGCTGAGAAGGGCAAATTGGATTTGGGCTTCGAGGTGTGTAGCTTGGATGTTGGCGAAGTTCCAGAAGGCCGCCAGCGTTTCCAGTTTCTCGCGGTCGGAAGTTGGGACAACTCGGTGCGCATCCTGTCCCTTGACCCGAACGATCTTTTCCGTCAAAAGTCGACTTTGGCATTGACGTCACCTCCTCACACGCTGTGCCTCGCGCAGTTGCAGAGCGAAACCTCGACAGCGGACTCTGAAAAATCGTCCCAGTCACTGTATTTGAGTATCGGTCTCGACAACGGCGTGCTGCAGCAATCTAGAATCGACCCGATCACGGCCAACCTGACGGACTCGCGATCGCGTTTCCTCGGAGCGAAGCCTGTGAAGCTTTTCCGTGTGACGGTCGAAGGCAAGCGTGCAGTACTGGCGCTCTCCAGCCGCTCGTGGCTGTCGTACTTCCATCAAACGCGACGACACCTGACGCCGCTCTCCTGCGAATACCTGTCGTACGCGAGCTCGTTCAACTCGGAGCAGTGCCCCGGTGGTATTGTTGCATTGGCTGGCGAAGGTATGAAGATTTTCACGCTGGAGCAGCTCGGCGATACATTCAACCAGCAGAAAGTCAGTTTACGGTACACTCCTCGCAGAGCTGTGGTGCACGGTCCTTCCCGCCGACTGGTTATCATCGAAAGCGACCATAACGAATTCGGCGCCGCGTACAAGAGACAGCACGGAATTCCAATCCCCGATGTGAAAAATCCATCTATGGACGACGACGAAGATGAAGACGAAGCTGGCGACGCGCTTTTGATTCCGCGCGGACCAATGCCAGCAGAGAAGAGCAAATGGGCGTCATGTGTTCGCATTTTCGACCCGGTGGCGAACCACACTGTGGTATGCGAGGAGCTGGACGAAGACGAACGAGCGAGAAGCATCGCAACCTGCGTCTTCCACGACCGCGGCGGCGAGGTGTTTATTATTGTCGGTACTGTGAAGAAGATGCAGTTGCACCCGCAAAAAGCGCTCGCAGGAGGATTCTTGCGCGTGTACCGTGTCGTGGAAGGAATGCAGTTGGTGCTTGTGCACACAACAGAGATTGACGATGTTCCACACGCGATGTGCGAGTTCCAAGGTCGCCTCCTTGTGTCGGTCGGCAAAGCGCTTCGTATCTACGACTTGGGAAAGAAGAAGATGCTTCGCAAGTGCGAGAACCGCAACTTCCCATCGATTCTGGTTGATCTCAAGGCTGCTGGCGACCGCGTGTATGCGTCTGACATGCACGAGTCATTCCACCTTGTCAAGTACAAGAAGGATGAGAACCAGCTGATTGTGTTTGCGGACGACTGCGTGCCTCGTTTCGTGACTAGCAGCGTGCTGTTGGACTACGATACGATGGCTGGCGGTGACAAGTTTGGCAATGTGTTTGTGTCGAGACTGCCGTCAGAAGTGTCGGATGAGATCGATAACCCGACTGGAAATCGAATCCTGTGGGACTCGGGGCTTCTCAATGGCGCGCCAAACAAGCTGGAGCAGGTATGGTTTGTTTTGATTTGGCCACCTTCATATGTTGGGTTTGGATTGTTTAATGACCTTTACTTGTTCCCTCTAGGTGGCGCAATTTCACGTTGGAGAAGTGGTGACGTCGATGGCTCGAGGAAGCCTTGTACCTGGTGGCATGGAAGCAGTCATCTACGCGACAATCATGGGTCGCATCGGCGCGCTTGTGCCTTTCACTTCGCGCGAAGATGTGGACTTTTACACGCACTTGGAGATGTACATGCGCCAAGAGAAGCCGCCACTCTGTGGCCGCGACCACCTCTCGTACCGATCCTACTTTATCCCCGTGAAGAACGTCACAGACGGAGATCTCTGCGAGCAGTTTGTGTCGCTGAGTCCCGAGAAGCAGAAGAGCGTCGCTGAAGACCTCGACCGCACTCCGTCCGAGGTGCTGAAGAAGCTGGAGGATATGCGCAACCGCCTGTTGTAGAATGGTTTCTTCTCTACATACACAGATGCTGTACAGCAGGGGAGCAGAGCGTAGAAGAAATGAGGCAGTGACAGACAACATGGTGATAACCAACCAAGACAAGCATAAGAGCAAGGTAAACAAAGCAAAAAGGGTCTCTATTATACTACCAAAAGCAAACAAAATGGAGCAAACGAAAGCGCTGCAGTTCATGACGCGGAGGCTGCTATGACACTCGACGGGAAGCGCATCTGTGCGTGCGGAGCACCACCGTCCGCAGGGAACAGAATGGCTTTGACTTCGCGGAAGATTTGCTGCAGCACGGCGACACGAGGACGGAACGTCTGTAACATGAGCACACACAGAACCCCAGAGCAGCATTCAATACCATAAACACTCGAACCAAACAGACATACCCAACTCCTTATCATTCGTTTTCAGACCAATGCTCATGAGAGTTCGTACCTCATAGGCGAGCACCATGGTGTCCTGGCCCTGGATCATGAACGCGATGTAGTAGACCACGTCGTTGAACGTGATCGCTTCGTTCACGATGACAGCGCAGATGTCGCACTGGTCGATGAACTGTATCACCGCATCACACAAGATAAGTAGAATACAAGTAAGCGCTCTTAGTACTCACGTTAAACGATAGACAATCAGTATGACGTGTTGTGCCGCTCACCTTGACCGACTTGGAGCCATTGCGCCGCTTCTTGATGAGCTTCACGCCCAACGACGGCACCACCAGCAGAGATTCTATTTCACCACCACAACAAATCCATGATCAACACAGTTGCGCCAACAATGATAATGCGCAGCAAGAATATTACAGCGTAGCAAGTACAATAAACACCAACCTTCCACGATTGTAGACGCATTGGATCTGTACACGAGCAGCGCCAGCAGAGCTGCCAACGCGCTGACGTGGAGCGAATAGCGCCACTGCCACGCGTGCCATGCACCAGCGCTCGCAGCACTTACACTCGCAAAACACCAGCAGAGGGACGAGAAGGTGGTCTTGCTCGCATCGCTGGGCCGGTGCAGCGCGTACTCGACCGTCTGATCCCCATACACCTGCACGCGCAGGTCGACATGACGCCAAGCCATGTTGTCGCTTGCTGCTTCTGGGCTTCAAACGTGCCTCAACTGGTTTGGAGGAAAATCGATTATAATGTTATTCACACTACTTTAGGCCAAAATGTATGTGGTAAACACTAAAACAGGTTACACACTAGCGAAATTGTTGCACCGCCATGCAAGCAGCGGGAAATGCAAGAATGACCACCAAGCGCAAGGCGGAGCGCGTTCTCGAGAAGAAGCAGCAGCATCCGCTGAATGAGCATGAGCTCGACCTCTTCCTCAACACAGCGTTCGTGGACGCAGAGCAGCTCATCGCAGCCGACGCCCACGCGCACACGCTTCAAGTCGCGTCTCTAGCCGCGCCAGATTCGTTCGGCTTCCAGCAGCAACAATCACCTATTCAAGCGACAGCTTCGTCTTCACCAAGAGCTACAGATGACTCTACTACTACTGCCAGTGACACTGCTGAAGCAACCGATGCTAGTATCGACGGCCAGCAACCGACTACATCACAGGATAATGGTGCACCACCACAGAATAACGAGTTCCTGCCTGGCATGGTGCTGCTGAGGAACTTTTTGACGCCCTCGGAGCAACAGCAGCTCGTGAACGACGCGCAGCAACTCGGACTAAGCGCCGGCGGGTTCTACAAACCGACCTACGCGAGCGGCGCAAAGTGTCGGCTGCACCAGATGTGTCTGGGCAAGCACTGGAATGTCGTGAAGGAGCAGTACGAGCAGACGCGCTCGAATTTTGACAACGCGCAAGTGCCGCCCCTGCCCGAGCACTGGAGCCTGCTCGCAGTCAAGAGTCTCGACGCAGCGCGTGCATTGGACCCGCGCGTCATGGGCGACTGCAAGACGATGGTTCCCGATATCTGCGTCGTCAACTATTACAAGAAAGCGGGGCGTAATGGCATGCACGTAGACAAGGACGAGAGCGACGAAGCGATGGCCATGGGCTCGCCCGTGATCTCGTTCTCGATCGGGTGCGCGGCCGAGTTCGCGTTCATCGACCACTACCCGGTCGGTTACGAGGCCGTGCCGGTCGTGCGCCTTGAGACGGGCGACGTGCTGGTGTTTGGCGGACCCTCCAGGAAGCTCGTGCATGCGCTCACGCGCGTGTATCCGAGCACGCAGCCGTCGTGGCTGCGCATGCGCTCGGGGCGGCTCAACTTCACGTTCCGCGAATTTAAACCAAGCGAGTGACAATAGCTACGCGATTGGATTTTTGTGTTGGTTTTTGTGATGGCGAGTCTGGATTGCTCGTTTTTAAATTGGTGTTGGCCGTTGCATGTGCGAAACGAACGACGCTTGACCAAATAAATAAAAATAAGCCATTTTAGAATGGATGGGATAGCGCAGCTCGTACTTAAAAGAAGCGTAGCGGTTGCATAACGGACAAAGCATAGTGAAGCCAAGTCACAACTAAAAAAGTATCCTTCACCCTTTCCCACAACAACGCACCCTTTCAAGGCACACGCAACCTCCAAAAGTTGTTGAAGCGGTTTCGCTTTTCTTTATAGTTTAATGTGAGACTGAGTATTCTTATGTCCATACTTTCTAGAAATCTCTCAGATTTCTGGGCGGACGCGGGGTTCATTTGCATTCCCATGCTCATTCGCCCTGGTCCCACAGTCCATCGCCCATGTTGAAGCTGCTCATTTCGCAATTCGCTGCCAAGCCCTCAAGCCTCCGCAGCAGCAGCAACCAGCATCCCGAGAGTCCGCCGCGTCCGTGAGTAAGCTTCATCATCCAGCTTCCTCCCGTTCCGTCCGCCTCTTCCTCTTCAAGCAACCAACCCGCATCTCAACACCAACACCACCACCATGCGTGAAGTGATCTCCGTGCACTTGGGCCAGGGTGGCATCCAGACTGGCAACGCCTGCTGGGAGCTTTACTGCCTCGAGCACGGCATCCAACCAGATGGTCAGATGCCGAGCGACAAGACAATCGGCGGCGGTGATGACGCGTTCAACACGTTCTTCTCCGAGACCGGCGCCGGCAAGCACGTGCCTCGCGCGGTACTCGTCGACCTCGAGCCGAGCGTGTGTGACGAAGTACGCACGGGCACGTATCGCCAGCTGTACCACCCGGAGCAGATCATCTCGGGTAAGGAAGACGCGGCGAACAACTACGCGCGCGGTCACTACACGATCGGCAAGGAGATCGTCGACCTGGTGCTCGACCGCATCCGTAAGCTCGCGGATAACTGCACGGGTCTCCAGGGTTTCCTCGTGTTCAATGCTGTGGGCGGCGGCACTGGCTCGGGGCTCGGCGCACTCTTGCTCGAACGTCTGTCAGTCGACTACGGTCGCAAGAGTAAGCTCGGCTTCACGATTTACCCATCGCCTCAGGTGTCGACTGCCGTGGTCGAGCCGTACAACTCAGTGCTCTCGACCCACTCGCTGCTCGAGCACACTGATGTCGCGGTGATGCTCGACAATGAAGCGATCTACGATATCTGTCGTCGCTCGCTCGACATTGAGCGCCCGACGTACACCAACTTGAACCGCTTGATCGCTCAGGTCATCTCGTCGCTGACCGCCTCACTGCGTTTCGATGGTGCGCTGAACGTCGATGTGACGGAATTCCAGACCAACCTGGTGCCGTACCCTCGTATCCACTTCATGCTCAGCTCGTACGCGCCCGTGATCTCGGCTGAGAAGGCGTACCACGAGCAACTCTCAGTTGCGGAGATCACGAACTCGGCTTTCGAGCCGGCGTCGATGATGGCCAAGTGTGACCCGCGTCACGGCAAATACATGGCGGCGTGCCTCATGTACCGTGGTGATGTCGTGCCAAAGGACGTAAACGCCGCAGTGGCCACGATCAAGACCAAGCGCACGATCCAGTTCGTCGACTGGTGTCCAACGGGTTTCAAGTGTGGCATCAACTACCAGCCGCCGACGGTTGTGCCTGGCGGTGACCTGGCGCGCGTGCAGCGTGCGGTGTGCATGATCTCCAACACGTCGGCGATCGCCGAAGTGTTCTCGCGCATCGACCACAAGTTCGACTTGATGTACGCCAAGCGCGCATTCGTTCACTGGTACGTCGGTGAAGGTATGGAGGAAGGCGAGTTCTCGGAAGCGCGTGAAGATCTTGCGGCGCTCGAGAAGGACTACGAAGAAGTGAGCGCTGAGACCGCCGAGGGCGAGGGCGAGGAGGAAGAGTTCGGCGAGGAGTACTAGACAGTGCTTCGTTGGGGTGATCACTGACTCTTCTTAAGTTTTCATATTTCGTCGGTTGTGGAGCGGTGAGTGGGCAAGACTCAGTTGCCTTGTAGTCAACAGTTTGTTATTATGACCATTGGCGAACTGAGGAGGAGCCTCACTGTTCCACCACCCACACTCCAACTACTGGACGATGCTCATATCAATACACAAAAACCAATGAACCATTTTCATGTTAGCCTTTCGTTTGTTGAAAGCATCGTTGCCATCTTTATGGAAATGTAACATTGGAACCACGACAGGATCGACCTTGTCACGATTGTATCAAAACATCATGCTACGAATTGCGATTTCACTCCAAGAATGTTCTCGAGAAGCTCTTAGATCTTCACTTCATGGCGTACAAAAGCACTGAAAGATTCCACTTCAACATGGCGTGAGAAGCGTGCGGGATTTTTTATACCAAAACACAATGGAACCAAACTCATTAATCGTAAAGCTTCGTGTGGCCTCAGAGACAACTTCTTGTGTGTGAAAAATGCTGTTGTTTCTCTTGTTATCCTTATTTTCTTGAGTGTGTGTATGCCCTATCCCTGCATTGCCTTTGACTCATTGATCTCTCTGTCTGCAGGTGGGTAGCTGAGTAGGTAGAGTATCTGAGATGGTCTTCCTGAAGGCGTCATGCAGCGCTTCGTTTGTTTTTCCATCTGCACGTGCACTACTCAGCGACTTCTCCGTTCACCGTCACGCACATTTACGAGAACTCCAACACGCGCACGCCATTTGCGTCCACAATCTACACAGCAAAGTAAAATAAACAAGCGTCAGAAACAAAGACCCGATACGCAAGGGAACTTCAAACACTCGAAGCAAAGCAAGTATCAGGCAGCGTTGAAGTTTGACTGTACCTTGTAGAGCCACTTGCCGTTGCGAATGAGGAATCGTTGCTCTAATTCGCTGCGGCACTTCTTCAGAATGCTGTGGGCCTCGTCGACGGTGAGGTCAGGCTGTGCATCAAGTGAAAACACACATACATCATCATCCCAGCAAACCAGTTAGTCAGTCACACGAGCCAATTCCCACAATTGAAAAGCTTGATCTATCCAGAAAGCTCTCGAACGTACTCTCCACTCTCTGTCAAAGATCGACAGGCAAAAGTTAGCGCCGTAGCCGTGGGCACCAAAGTTCACCTTCGCCAGCGTGCCCAGGTAGTCGATCCAGTGCAGCGACGGCACGATCGTCGTGGCCTCCGGGGTCTTCTCTTCGTCGACCGCGCCGATCAGCAAGTTCACCTGGTACGGCGACTTGCGCAAGAAGCGCGCCAGCTCACCACGCACGTAGTTCGCGGTCGCAGGACCGTTCAGCGACACGCCGTTGCGCAGCTCGTAGAGCTTCATGTTCTTCTGCACGTACTCGCTGAAGCCCACGCGGTCGGCTTGCGGACCCGAGCCCACGAGCACCTTGTGCGCGTCCAAGTTCACCGACTACTTACAAACACGCAGCACGACCATGATTAGCCACCTCACACAATCGCACTGTGCATATACACACATGCAACGTCTTATCGAGGCATGAGTAGCTCAAGCCAAGCGAAGAGCTCCATCTCGTCGCAAGCGAGATCTTTTTGCACATGGCTTGCTTTCTGCTGAACCAGGGTCGCTATACAAGCAATAACAATAACAGCAGCACAGCACGCACCTTGTCTTCATCGTCCTTGTAGACGAGGATGGAGCGCACCACCTTGGCGTCCGCCACGACGATCACGAAGTCCTTGCCGACGATGCCGAAGATCGAGTCCATTGCTTCTCTTGCTTGCGTGTGATGTTTGTTGCTTCTTTCTGCCTGTTGTGACTGCGGGCGACCGAAATCTTTTGCAATTTTTCCCAACCCGCCCCCCTCCACATTTTCAAAAATGATACCCTCCTTAAACATACTTTATACTCAAAATCGTTGATTATCGACTTTAGAAGGTATTCGTTTTGCCAAGACACAAAAAAGTAAGTGTCCTCGAATCCTCTTTTATGTACAGTGAGCATACTCGCATCAGTACTGAGAGACTACTATTAAGGACTCAAGGACACTTTATTTGTTTTTGCTATCGGTTTATACGGGCTTTCACAAAAGCCAAATAATCCAGAGCTTTCGTTTTTCCGTTTTATGGAAGGTGAGCCAGACTGGAACAACGAAAGCTCTGGATTATTTGGTCGCTGAAATCCACGATCTACGTCGCTTTAAAAGGGCATTTTAACAGTTCATCTGTAAATTACTTCAGTAGGATTCAGATTTCAACAAGAGCTGGACAGCGACTTTCGTCTTACTCTGCTACTTCCTCTGTCCCAAAATGTTTGGCACTTTCCGAATCCGAAAGCAAAATCTCTTCACAAAGCAACATTTTTAGCATTCTGATCGCATATTTGAATTGCTTTCGTCAAATCTTATTTTTATAAATTT